>SNQJ01S0120728.1:665-27142 GCA_010110895.2 Picea sitchensis
AAAATCCAATCAAATAATTGAACCAAAATACTAGACAAAGTTTTGTTGGGGAAGTGGGGGTGAGAGGGGAGAGAGTAGCATACACCAAGTTACCTTACTATGCATTAGTTTGGTCCTCCATGCTCCAAGGCTTCAAGGTAAGTCTTCTTACTTCATAGAGTTTTAGAGGTCTTTTGGGGTGATTTTCTATGTTTTGTCGACATCTAAAGAAAAAAATCTTGAAAGAAATGTGACTTTCCATCTTTTATGCAACTTTTCTCAAAAGACAATGACCTTCCATTAATACTTGAGCTTTTGAAAGGGGAGTGCAATACAAAAGGACAATGTGTTCATTAATAATGAATTTATTTATCATGTTGTGTGTACATTTTAATGAGAATGTGGTGCACATAATCAAAATCAAGGTGAATAAATATTCTCTCAAGGTTTGTGCAACTTAATACTCGTTTTTCAAACTCCACATGGTGAACACAAAAAGTCTCATGGTGATGAAAATGGCATGTTAACAATCATCATTGAAATTTATTGTTTTAACGTTTTCTCTTGGAGATGGAGCTAAAAGGATGTTATATTATATAATTAAATGACAACTAGATATAATAAATTCAAATGTTGTTGTCTTGGGCATATTTTCTTTTCATCTCCTATAATGCTATATGATTGATTAACTTTCCTCTTTCTTTACATTTGTAATTATTCACTTCTAAAAGTAGCATTGTTGCATAATGGTTACACTGGATGGGCAATGCTATTAACTTATTACTCAACCATTACAACAAACTTCAACCCTTTCTCCATATAGTGGACCTTGCCTATGTCTACTCAATACAAAGTTCAAATCCATGATACCATGCTTTTCTATTTGATGGGTTGCACATGCAACACACTTTGTTACCAATGAAATAATACAACTCATTAAATGCACATGTAGATTTCTTAAAGATTGCATGTAATCTCAATCCTTGGTTACTATTTGCACCTAAATTGTCTAATTCCACATTCATTCTACTCTTAGTCACTCTTTTGTAAGTGTAACATACCCAGCTCCCCATTGGGTCACGCCACAACAAATTTCTTCTCTAATACCAATCTGTCATGTACCCGCTGTCGAGGCACCTGTAAAAATTTATCTTCTTGGGATGATTTTGAAATTTTGATACCATTTCACGAATAAAGAAGCATGATAATTCACATGTAGTAACCATGAAACATGCATCACGGTAAAATAAATATTTATTATGTCATGCACAACAATTAACAACAACAAGCATATCATAACTTATCATAGAGATAATTTAAATATAATAAAAATAATATAAACGCGGAGAAACACAGAGAGAACTTATCTTTATGAGTCAATTCACCAATTGGTTTCATACGTTGGACGTTCCACCCAACCATAGGCTCTGTTGCACATAAACTCTCTGCAACAGGCCACCCCCTAGCTGAGGCTATGAATCCACAAGGATGGGTCTTAGATCGACTCTCATTTTCCCAAACAAGTCAACAATCAACTCTCACAGTTTCTCAACTACACAACAATCCTAGTTTACCAACTCTCTTGCCCTTTCATCTTACACAACCCAAAGATATGAACCCCCTTCTCTGCAATGCAGTCCCTCGGGTTGTCCCACCTCTTTCTAGGGCTCTCAATGCCATTGGTTAGGAAATATCAATGTTGTAACTCCAAGGATTCTCAGTTGTGGACAATCCTTTCACAACTATTGACATTATCACGCACAAATGCATTGATACCTTACTGGAGTACGAGTAGTTCCTATAGCCAAACTAGACATGGTTCACTACCTCCAACCATTCATTTTCCATGCCCAAACCTAGAACAAGAGTGTTAGAATGAATGAATGAAGAACCAAAATGAATGAAACAATGAATGGCCAACCCCACACAAAACAAGAACTAGGTTTAAATAATCACCTCCAAGGCATAACATGGCCTCACCAAGAAGCTCATGTGACCCCTCTCCTTCTCACTAAAATTGAGGATGGGTAAATAAAATTATAAAAATAAGAGGTTTAGCCCCTTATCCCCCTCTCTCGTAGAATCATAGCCCCTAGTAACTCTTGTCCTTGTCCATCTTACAGTTAGCGATGTACTTTATTAATAAAATTATTCAAAGTATTACATTCCTAGGCTCTCTGACCTTTCATCGATCAATACATTATGAATTCTAGGGACTCAAAACCAGGGTATTACAATAACAATCTTATTTGGTACATTCAACTATTCTAATGTTGTACTTGAAAGTAATCAATGCCAAAAGTACCTTAATTGGGGATTTGATGCCTATATTGCTTCCTTCTACTCACCTTTTCCAATGTAGATCACCAATAACCCAATAATATTTGCTTAGTGGCCCTTGCTTTTTTCCTCGACTTTTTGTAGAATATGTTTGTAATTATTTATCTAATTATGTGTGTATTTTGTTTGATCGTTGAAAACCCAAAAGTAGATTATGTTAAAAAAAATGTATTTGAATTAACTCCATGCTAATTAATATTAGATGAGTAATATGAGTGCCTTCACCTTGTATGTATTATATTAATTCATGTAGAGTATTATAGTTGTTTTGGATTTCAACAAATAAATACTTTCGATATTATAGTATTATAGTATTATACTCTCCTAGTCAACCGTCGATTGTTGATTGGCTATCTCCAAAAGATCTAGAGGTGTGTTGAACCTATTGTTCTAACACCCCCTCGGTAGTACAATGCTCTAGAGAGTCATGAGGTGAAATTAACTTCTTGTCTATATACCTTCCCATAATTGCAACTTCTTAAATCCCAAGCATAGCATGAAGTTTCATTAATTATTTTTCCTGCAATAGATAAGGGACATGACAACATCCTATACCAACTACATCAAATAATGATCATGAAGCTCCAAAAGTTTCATCTTATTATGAGCAATTGGATTCTCAATGACATGTATTACACTTTGATTGGATTGCTTGATTGGGAATTGGATCTCACTCATGAGATTACAAATCCACAATGCATATGTGATAGCATGAATTGCACCATGATATTTTTCTTATGTGGTCAAAAGAGATACCATTTTCTATTATTTAGAAGACTGGACTATGGGTCTAGAGCCAAGATGAAACACATATCCAGAAATAGACTTCCTATCATCTCCATCTCTAGCCCAATATAAGTCAATGTAGCCAACTAACTAGTTCACAGTTTTGCTATAGAATTCTATACCAAGTAGAATTTTACTATAGAATTATAAACAATTCTCTTTGCACCCTTCAAGTGGATTTTCTATGGATCCCACATGAATTGAGAGACCACACTAACAACAAAGTAAATATTATGTATACTATGAGTTAGATAAATAAGGGTACAAATAAGTTGTCTGTAGAGAGTAACATTGACTTTCGAAGAATCACACTCTTTAGTTAGCTTCACTCCCATCTAGTAAGGTGTAGCACATGGTTTACAATCTTCCATTTTGAATTTCTATAATAGATTCAATACATATTTAGGTTGAGAAAGAAAAATATCATCATCTATTTGTAAAGCTTGGATGACCAAAAAGAATTGAAACAGAACAAGGTTAGTCATCCCAAAGGTATCTAGATATTATTTCTTCAAACCCAAAATTAAATCAACATTACTTCCAGTAATGACTAAGTCATCAATATACAATACAAAAATTAAGGTTTCACCATTTAAATGTAAAACACTGATATTGTGATCTAATTCACAACGTTTAAAACCAAGATTGAGGAAAAATTGGTCAATCTTCTCACTCCATACTTGAGGCGCTTGTGTCAATCCATACAAGTATTTATTTAGTTGACATACAAGACTACCATCCTTCTCAAATCTAATAGGTTACTCCAAATAAATCTCCTTAGTGAGATCACCATGCAAGAAAGCACTTTCAACATACAACAAGTTACCTTACTATGCATTATTTTAGTCCTCCATGCTCCAAGGCTTCGAGGTAAGTCCTCTTCTTTTATAGAGTTTTAGAGGCTTTTTGAGGCAACTTTCTATATTTTATAGATGTCTAAAGCCAAAAATCTTGAAAGAAATGTGACTTTCCTTATTTTATGCAAATTTTCTCAAAAGACAACGACCTTCCATTAATACTTGATCTTTTCAAAGGGGAGTGTAGTACCAAAGGACAGTGTGTTAATTAATAATGAATTTATCTATCCTGTTGTGTGTACATTTTAATGAGAATGTGGTGCACATCATCAAAATCAAGGTTAATGAATATTCTCTCAAGGTTTGTGCAACTCGTCATTTTTCAAACTCCACATGGTGAACTCAAAGGGTCTCATCATTTACTTATTTATTATTTTAGAGTTTTATTTTGGGCATTGTCTAACTATTCTACGAAATGGTTTTTTTCTCCGAAATCTGGTGACATAAATCTGCACGAAATCACTATTTTTTGTTGTTTAAAATCCAGTTTTGAATGCAGAAATGGATTCATCATGTTGAAAAACCCCTGGGGCACTCAAATTATACAGAAATAATCACTCAAATCTGTGGATCTAATAATTTCCTACCGGATTTCGGGCAAATGTCCCTGGAAAAAATCGCCAGAGAACATTCATTTCGTAGAACGTTTAGACTACGACTTTCTTTTGGAGATGGAGATAAAATGATGCTATATTGTGTAATTAAATGACAACAAGATATAATAAATTCAAATGTCGTTGTCAAGGGAATAGTTTATTTTCATGTCTTGTAATGCTATATACGATTTATTAACTTTCCTTTTTCTTTACATTTATAGTTATTCACTTCTAAAAGTAGCATTGTTGCATAATGGCTACACTATGGATGGGTAATGTTATTAACTTATTACGCAACCATTACAATAAATTTTAACCTACTCTCCATATAGTGGACCTAACCCATGTCCACTCAATACAAAGTTCAAACCCATGATACCACACTTCTCTATTTGATGGTTTGCACATGCAACACACTTTGTTACCAATGAAATCATACAACTTACTAAATGCACATGTAGATTTCTCAAAGATTGCATGTAATCTCAATCCTTGGTTACTATTTCCACCTAAATTGTCTACTTCCACATGCATCCTACTCTTAGTCACTCTTTCATAACAATCTTCTTTGATACATTCAATTATTCTAATGTTGTACTTGAAAGTCATCAATGCCAAAAGTAGCTTATTTGGGGATCTGATGCCTATATTGCTTATTTCTACTCGCCTTTTCCAATGTAGTTCACAATTAACCTGATAATCTTTTCTTGGTGACCCTTGCTTTTTTCTTTGACTCCTTTATAGAATTTGTTTGTAATTATTTATCTAATTATGTGTATATTTTGTTCGATTGTTGAAGAATCAAATGCAGATTATTAAAAATAACAAAAAAAAAAATTGTATTTGAATTAACTCCATGTTAATTAATATTAGATCACTCATATGAGTGCCTTCACCTTGTATGTATTATATTAATGTATGTAGAGTATTATAGTTGTTTTAGATTTTGACAAATAAATACTTTCGATATTATAGTATTGTAGTATTGTACCCTCCTAGTTGACCATTGATTCTTGATTGACTATCTCCAAAAGATCCCGAGGTGTGATGAACATGTTGTTCTAACACCCCCTTGTTAGCATGATGCTATAGAGAATCAAGAGGTGAATTTATCTTCTTATCCACACCCCCCTATGATTACAACTTCCTAAAGCCCAAGCATAGCCTGAAGTTAAAAAAACTTAGCTTATGTTAAAGGCTTCATGAGGATATTAACAACTTGATTATCTCTCCTGCAATAGATAAGAGACATGACAACATCATGTACCAACTACCTCAAATCATGAGCATGAAGCTCCAAAAGCTTCATATTACCATGAGCAATTGGATGCTCAACTACTTGTATTACACTTTAATTGTCACAATACACTAAACTCACTCGTGAGATTACAAATCCACAATACCTCCATGCAGCATGAATTGCACCACGATATTATGCTTTTGTGGTTGAAAACGATATTGTACTTTCTTATCTTTACAAGACTAGACTATAGATCCAGAGCCAAGAAGAAACACATAGCTAAACATAGACTTATTGCCATCTCCATCTCCATCCCAATCTAAGTAAATGTATCCAACTAACCAATTCACAATTTTAATTTAGAATTCTATACCAATTTGATAAGTTTCCTTGATATAATGAACAATTCTCTTTGTGTCTTTCAAGTGGCTTTTCTATGAATCTTGCATGAATTGAGAGACCACACTAACAACAAATTAAATATTAGGTAGACTATGAGTTAGATAAACAAGGCTACAAACAAGTTTTATATAGAGAGTAACATTGACTTTCGAAGAATCACACTCTTTAGTTAGCTTCACTCCCAACTGCTAAGGTGTAGCACATGGTTTACAATTTTCCATTTTAAGCCTCTATAATAGATTCAATACGTATTTAGGTTGAGAAAGAAAGATACCATCATCTATTTGTAGAACTTGGATGACCAAAAATAAATGTAAGAGGAAGGTAAATCATCTCAAATGTATCTAGATATTGTTTCTTCAAACCCAAAATTAAATCAACATTACTTTAGTAATGACTAAGTCATCAACATACAATACAACAATTAAGGTTTCACCATTTACATGTAAAACATAGATATTGTGATTTGATTCACGATGTTTGAAACCAAGACTGAGGAAAAAATGGTCAATCTTCTCATTCAATACTTGAGGGGCTTGTTTCAAACCATACAAGGGTTTCTTTAGCTGGAATACAAGACTACCATCCTTCTTAAGGCCAACAAGTTAGCTCACATAAATCTCCTTGATGAGATCATCATGTAAGAAAGAACTTTCAACATCCAATTGATGTACCTCCCATCCAAAACGAGCAAAAAGTGAAAGAATTAGTTGAACAAAATTCATCGTTACAACAAGGGGAAATGTTTCAATGTAGTTGATGCCTTCTCACTGAGAAAATCCCTTTGACACCAAATGAAGCTTATATCTTTCAACAACACTTTCAGATGTGAATTTGGTCTTGTAGACCCATCAACACTTCGCCACATTCTTTCTATGTGGTCAAGGGAGTAAGTCCCATGTTTTATTCTTCATCAAGGTTAGTGATGCAATTTTGACATTAATTTGAAGCAAAACATATTTACTACGACTCTAAAAAGAAGAAAACATGGTGCAAAATGAAATAATAACAATGCAGACTTGGCTTTAACACGACACATAATTAATTTAATATGGAACTAATATGACACAAAAATGAATAATAATGATGTATATGTGATTGACTAACACTGCGCAAGAGCAATGTAAAATAACACCAATTTAAAGATACAAAATTACTAAAACGTTTCATAATTCGACACTACCATGGTGCTAGTGAGATGCAAATAAGATGCAATCACAATGCTCCATATGGATTATCGACACCCATATCGATGCACTATGATGCTAATGCAAACTCAATTCATAAGTGACTCTATAAGTGTTTTTTTTGCAATAAAATGTGATGCAACACAATGTAAGCAATATTTTTGCATCACATTTTTCATTACTAATATGATGCTCTATAAAGCATGCATAGAAAAATTTGAGGTAGTGTTGACACAAATTTGACTCAAAACATGACACCCCCTATAGCATCGTGTTTTGCATCATCCAAACTTGAATTTTTTTTCTAAGAAAAAACACTAGTAGCCAATGTTAATGATGACGCTACAACCATGTATTATAGTAATATTTACTGCAACAATTTCATCTCTTAGGCCACTGAAACAATCATAACTTCTCCATTATACATCCAAACCAAGTATATCCTATATAATTTTGAAGCTAAGAAGAAGATACATTTCTCAATGTGTTTTGTGATAAGATACCTACAAATTAGAACTTGTAGCCGTGAATGTAGAAGAAATACCCTACAAATAACATATTTTCAATCTTCAATGTATTAACTATTTGACCTCTTATTTGAGTCATCTTTTTTTTTAAACTACAACAAGTAGATTGAAATTTGTTGATGAAGATTATGTTATAAACGTTTCAAAAAATGTTATGAGTTTTGTGTCATTGATTTTTTTCTACTTTAAAGAAAAAACATGCAACAAAAGCGTAATCAAATAAAGCTTCGATACTGCCATGTAATGTCAATCTTGTAACTAAAGTGGATACCACACTATACCAAGCATTGATAATAAAAAATATTGACAAAGAGAAAGAACAAAGGGTTGGGGACACCTACACACCTAAGACTAGATTGCACCTACAAATCCTAAAATATATAGGAAGACATCTCCAGAAAATTGTCGTCAAATAAATAACAATGTTTGATTGTATTGATAATAGAATCATTGAATGATTACAAGTCAAGGAGGAGACCCCCTATTTTAACACTAATAATGCGAAAAACATAACAAAACCTTAACTTGTGTCCCAAGTTAATTTTATGAGGTAATAAACTCTTAATTTTTCCATTAATCTGAGGCCTTATTTAGCATAAAAGACTTTGTACTAATATAAAAGGACTACTTTAAAACTATGAGCTTGCACACAAAATAGCTTATACATATATTTGCTAATATGCATACAAATGTTGTGTTTAGGTGCACAACATGCCCTCCCCCTTGGGAAGCTTTGTCTCCAAAGGTTAAGGACCAAATAATAGTTCAACCATGTATTTTTTTCTTCTACTTGTTATTTGACCTTTGCTTGAATAATATCATATTGTATATGTTTGGTGGTGGCTTAATGGTTGGGATAGGGCACCACCATGCAAACAACCTAGCTTTAAATCCCAAMCAATGTAGAGCTCTCATGTGTGTCTGTGTGTGAGGGAAGGCGTTTGACCTCTCGAAGTTGGTTTCCCTCTATCAACAAGGGGCCTTAACACACGTATAACAAGCCAAATTGGTTAAAGTGGACGTTAATAGGATATTTTATCCTTTTTGTACACCTAAATGGATATAAGCTTAGTCAACTAATAATTCTATTGATCAACTTCTTCATCCAATTACATATCCTAAACATTGTTACACCTGAAATTCTCAAACACTGRCCTCCTGGAGTGTGTTTCCCTCCATCAACAAAAACACTTGACACATGTTGGATAAACCAAATTGGTTTAAGTGGATTTTAATAGGGTCTTTTATTCCTTTTATAAATGCATTTAAGCTTARTCAACTCATAATTCCTACTAATCAACTTCATCTTCCAATTGTATATCCCAAACATTGTTACTCTATAAATTCTCAATCATTAACCTCTTAAAATTGGTTTTCTTTTGTCAACAAATAAACTTAACACATATCTAACAAACTAAAATAATTTAAATAGACAATAATAAAATACTTTATCTTTTTTATACACTTGAATAAATAGAAACTTAATTAACTCCTAAATCATAAATCATATTCATCAACTTCATCATCCAAATACATATCCTAAACGTTGTTTCACCCTAAATTCTCAAATTTTATATTCTCATATCTTGAAACAACTAATGTTCCAAACCATCCCCTAAACTTCACTATTTAGAGCCGCATAACTCATTCAATGTGTATATCATATTGTGTGTTAGTTTCTTAAAGCAGTTTTTAAACTAATGCTTATCGTTTAGTACTTTC
Organism: Picea sitchensis; assembly: GCA_010110895.2. Taxonomy (NCBI): domain Eukaryota; kingdom Viridiplantae; phylum Streptophyta; class Pinopsida; order Pinales; family Pinaceae; genus Picea; species Picea sitchensis. Next base: position 10,302 of record SNQJ01S0120728.1, read on the forward strand.
TTATAAGATTTTTCTTATTTATGCTTTCAATGTATTCCATTAATATTGCCCAAAAGTTGTCTACGATTTTTTTTTAAGGGATCTATAAGGCAATTCACTACATATTTGCATGAATGGGTCAAACAAATATTCAAATCCTTGAAATTATTTGAAAGGAAAGCACATTTGTTTAAAGGATGTTAAGGCAATTCATTACATATTTAGTATGTATAAACTAGTCAAACAAATATTCTAATTCTTGTATGAACTAGTCCAACAAATATTTTTAATTCTTTAAATTATTTGGAAGGAAGGAAAGTATATTTGTTTAAGAGTTTGTTATTATTAATATTGATTTAGATTTATTGTAATTTTAGATTTGTTAAGTATTGAAAGGAATTCAATATTTTGTTAAGGCAATCCATTACATATTTCGTATGTATAAACTAGTGAAACAAATATTCTAGTTCTTGTATGAACTAATTTGACAAATATTTTAATTCTTCAAATTATTTGGAAGGAATGAAAGTATATTTGTTTAAGAATTTGTTATTATTAATATTGATTTAGATTTGTTAAGTATTGAAAGGAATTTAATTTTTTGAAGTGTAAACTTTTTGAGAGTGTAAAGAGTTAAAGGTTTGCATTTTCAAATATTTGATCTCTCTCAATGCTTAATAGTTATTTGGCTAAGATGGATATAACTGGTTTTATTAACATTATTTGTATTTACTATCTTCATGTGAATATATATATATATATAGTCTACTAAAGTGTTATTGATGGATGGATGGATGAACAAATGAACATTATAATCTATCTAATACTAGGTTGTAAAATGCACCTTTTAATGCAACAAGGTATGCAAGAAATATGAGTGGCTTGATAAGTAATATGAGAAAATGACAACTCAAGAAGACCTAAAGAGTCATGCATAAGTTTAGACTTTAGGAGAAATTTAAAGAAATATACATGTATATAATATTAAATATTAAAAGTGACGATGATGATGTTTACAATCCCTCGAGACCAATAATGTTTATCTAAGAGATAAAGGGAATTAAATGAAATATTCTTAAGAATTTCATTTCTGAAAGTGCTAAGGCCATTATGGTTTTTGTTAGAAAGGAAGTCCTAAAATGTAAATAAGTGGTGAAACTCGGTAAATTATGTTGTATGTTATTATGGCTAGGACATGTTAAAGAAAATGATGTTCATCCCAACCTCCTTTATTAACAAATGTTACAAATTCTCTCATCCCAAGGTGGTTTTGGGTTAGTTTAGCAATCAATTTCACTTTGGAGGTCATAAGCATTGGTTTTGGAAACATTCATTTTGTTTTCTAAGCTTATAACATTTGAAAATGGTAACTTTAGTCAACAAAATTAGAATTAATAGAATATTTGTAGTATTTCAACTTCCTCTTTTTATTGATTTCATTGTTGTTCCAGATCTTGTCTTTAAAGTGTTGGGCGGTGACTTAATGGTTGGGATAGGGCACCACCATCCAAACAAGCTAGGTTTAAATCCCAAATGGTGCAAAGATCTCATATGTGTATGTGTGCACACGTGAGGGAAGGTGTTTGACGTCTCGAAGTTGGTTTCCCTTTGTCAACAAGGGGCTTTAGCATACGTTTGACAAGCCAAATTGGTTAAAGTGGACATTACTAGGATATTTTATCCTTTTTATAAACTAAATGGATATAAGATTAGTCAACTAATAATTCTATTGATAAACTTCTTCATCCAATTGCATATCTTAAACATTGTTTCACCTAAAATTCTCAAACAGTGATCTCCTGGAGTTGGTTTCCCTCCATCAACATAAATGCTTAACACGTGTTGGATAAACCAAATTGGTTTATGTAATGTCCCCAAAGAGAATTGTACTAGCTTTATTGTCTAATGTGGTTTTGGTTATACTCTTTATATGTTATTAAGTTGATAAGGAACTTTCTACAAACATTTCGTACATAACCCATAGATAGGCATTTTGTCAAACATGTTGTGTACACCAGAAAATAGAAGAGATAATATGGCACTTTATTAATCATGGAATTTTGACCACACAATACAATGATGAAGGTTGTTGTAGCAGATGTGACAAATTAGCAAACAATAAATTGAAAACCAAAACCTAGTGTAATGCCTTGATCTCTCCTTGTAGATGGATTCTCCAATATRCAAAAGGCTAACTCCAAATCTCCAATTCCCTTCCAAGAATGATGCAATAAACATGTAAACCTCTGTTGGAGATGATGACAAACCGCTCCAACAACACCCGCTACAGCAATACGACCGCTTGTACCTGAAACAACTCTGTAACTTAGATCGCAGAGGGCCTCACGGGACAAGGCTTGACATCAAGCGGGGCATCAAGTGACACGGTTGGACAACCTATGGGGGCCTCGCGAGACACCCTATACTCAAACTGCGGAAATGACTCATGACACAGTTTCCTGAAATCCTCCAAGCACCTATGAAAACAGAGTACAACCTCCTCCATAAAGTTCTACTAATCACCTGTGTAAGTCGATACACCTCCAAACTAAAACAAACTCAATTGAAGCTCTAATGGAAATCTTGGATGTATCCCCCTCTTGTCTACCTAGGGTGGATATTGCACCGCCGAAACTAAACTGCAATGGTGGAAGGGTTTTACTAAACCCTAACGAAACAATGGATCCAAGAGCACTTCCAAAATGAGAGATCAAATCATAATGCCAAAGTGAGGCTCTACTCCTTGTTTTATCTTTTTTCCATGCCTTCTAGAACTTTCCCCTTTTTTACTAAATCAAATATAACTTCTAGAACTTTCCCCTTTTTTACTAAATCAAATATAACTTCTAGAACTTTCCCCTTTTCACTACATCAAATATAACTCATTTTGACTAAATCAAATATAACCCTTATCCCCCTTTTTACTTTCACTTTAAGATTAAAAGTCACTTTTAATAATGGATAAGTAACTTATTAATCTAAAGTTACTTCATTTCATTAATGTTATTTTAAATACATAACATCCCCTAATTAAGTGACATTAAATAACCCCTTTTGACTCCCTTTTTCGTCACTGACAAACCACATAAGTCATTTCCACTACCGAAGAGGGGAATATAAAAATGGAGACATGACAAATCCTCCCTTCCCAAAGATTACTTGTCCTCAAGCAATGCCATCACAAACTGAACCAAACTAAAACTAATGATGATCCTTGATTCCCAAACCCATATGAAAGATGTGGAGCACCTATCGCCCACAATATTGTCTTACAATGTGATGGTACCAGGGGTGCCCTGAAGGCCACCTATTAATAGAGCAACCAGATATTGTGAAGATTCAATACGCTCTTCATAGAATTTCCCACCTAAGAAACTAATCCACTGCGCCATATGAATAGGATTTTGAAAGTAACAACTCTCTCTCCCATCTGTACTAGCTTCCAAACTGTTAACCCATAAAATCCCAGGGTCCCAAGCTATCACCAGAAAGGACTCATCATGTTGTCACTATGACACTGTAATCATAAATATCTGGCCCTCCTACCCAGACTGCTTCCTCCACTCCTGCACCCTCATAGAATCTTTTCCACTGTCGAGGATTATATCCTGCCAATGTACCTCATTTGTTGACTCAATCTTGGGCAGCGGAAAAGAGAATCTTCCCAACCATAATATATAAACCTCAACATGTCTCCTCATGTCGCTCCTAAAATGAAGCTCATCAAACATTGTCAAGGGACTGATGTAGAAAATGTCAACTCTAAAATTAGACATCTAGAAGAAGTCTTTGTGGTCACAAACTGATAAGGAATCAATGACACTTAATCTCAGAGTGTCAAAGGTAAAATCCCTAATACTCTAACACCTCCAACCTACTGCAATCATCAAAGCATGGTCCAAACAATCTCCCAACATATCATCCGCAAAGTCCCTCCATGTGAATACAAGATTCCCATAGGTGGTAAAGTTACCATGATCCCAAACTAGCCTATATGATGTGAATACCCCTCTACTGGTCTGTAAACTACAAGAATCCACTTGATTACTTCTGATAATCTAGATAATCATAAGCTGCATAAATTCGGTCAACTCCTCAGAAGACCACTCCTAAGCCTCCCAAAACTAAACTCCAGAAAGTCAAAATTGTCGCTCGCATCTCTAATAGTAGTTGAATTATTAAGCAATGTAATCCTAGGGTCCCTAATCCCATAAAAGTATCGCTACGTTGACATTGCACCACTCTGATCATCACCATCGGACCAATGTGCCCAGTCTGCGTCCCCCTCTCCTGGAACCCCAAGTTGAACTCTTAGAAGGGACTGAAACCACTATCCTGGATCCTCCCCTATGAAGGTGTCTCAATGAAATCTAAGCCTGCAAATCCATTACCAGTGTCGAGTCTGTCTTTCCATATAGAGTAAGTCTCGACCTCCCCTTTACTGACATTCCAAAAATAAAGTAGACCAATCAATGTCACGACTCTGTCAATCATCATCATCTGAATCAATCTATCACTCAAATGAATTCCCATATCCCACCACCAAATTAGAAGTCCACCACTCCCAATACATTTTGGTTGTTGTTGTGCCATACTGGTAACCATCAAAGTCAAAATGAGTCAAGTCCCTGGTATTCCATCATCTGGTGGAAACCAAGTACTAAGAATTAACTATATTCCTGCTAATTTGTTCGGCTCCTGCCAAACTGCACCGAGTAATCTACTATCTCGATCACCGTCAATGTACTCAAGTAATCCGCGAAGTCTAAACACCTCCTTGGAAAGTAGCCCTGTCACCTGTGATGCCTCATACTCATACGAGTACCCAGAATGTCCTGCCAAAGGTGAATCATGCATATCCCTCATAATATTCTCCCTGAGTGTGGACTCAGGGACTATATGTGTGTGACCTTTGAAGTGGATAATGTCATCCACCACTTTGTCAGCTAAAACCTTTGTGGACTAATCTAATACAATATAGATCTCCTCCTGTGGTCCGACCACATAGCCCAAATGAAAGAACTCTCACATGGTTATAATCTTTCCTGCCTCACTCAACTGACTCAGGTGAACCCTTTATGCTTTGTTGAACATACTACTGGCATCAGAAGATAGAACTAAATTCCACTACTACTTCCTGCAAGACTGGAAAGTGTCAGGTGTGTTGTCCAACCCCAATGGTATGACCAAGAACTCAAGGTAGCATCTGAGAGAAATCCTGTGGGAATCCCACTTTGTCCCTGCTCTGGTGATATCCCAATCAAAAATCAATCTCTGAGGAATATTACTCTCCATGAAGCTCGTCCATCCACTCATTGATCCTGGGTGAACCAAACTCAATGCTTTGTCTGAATTCCCTGTCTGGAGGTCTTCCCAGAGGAAACATCCCAAAAATCCATTGTGTTGGCGATGGAAGTCACTCCTGGATTGCAGTAGAAGCAGAGCCCGACGCCCATCAGTTTATGTCACGATTTGTGTAAAAAGAGGTGATTGAATGGAAGTAAACTCAAAACGGTATTGTTTAAACTCCGAAACTAGGCCAGGCATGCATGGGCAAGTGAGGTCTTAGATAAACTTCAAACAGTGAGTTGTAGTAAGGGTGAGTAGGGGGAAGACTTGTATCAGAGAGATGCAAAGGTCTGTCGTAAACATCAGGTTTCTAATAGACTGTGGGAGAAGGCATCTAAATGCAAGATCTTCTTACATTCAAATGAAAAAAACCAGAGAATACAATAATGCCACAATAAATCCTTTATCATAACATAATTGCAATAATTCATGTGAATCAGTCAATCATGAACTCCCTCAGTATGAGATTAAAACTAGATGGGGTAGAAAAATTGCCTGTCATTAAACAAGAAATCTTACATACAGATGCATAACCAGAAAACTAGAGTGTCTATTAAAACTTTACAATCGGGAGCTTCGCTCTACCATCGATACCTTGAAAAATATCAAAACTAAGTATATATACTCCTAAACATTTTCCCAACATAGGCCTACTAGACTTTCGGGATGAGGAGTCTCTTCAATCAAATCTGGCCTCCACTCCTCTGTCATACGCCACCTTAATTTTGCATGGCTCGCGCCAGGGGGTAGCTGAGCCCTTAAATGCTGAATTAGCGTGCGCAAACTTCCTTGGTGAGTCGAGGACTCAGCGTGGATTCCATGGGAAGAACCAGTACAGGGGACCATCTGGGGTAGACTTTCAGCCGGGACATCCATACCTTGCAATTAATGAGTGAGGCAAGGTTTCAACCACCCTCTCTCTTCTTCATTCATTCCAAGCAGCCATCGGGATTTAGATCACGTTGAACCGGCATCTGGAGAACACAGTGCCCCCCTTCTGAAATTCAACTTGGCGCTTTTGGCCCCCTTTTGTACAGCCCTTTCTACTCTCTCAAGTGACCATGGACCATGACCCTACGCCTATCTTCAAAGGTGCTTTCGGCATTTCGGGGTTCGGGGATATGAAAGAGCCGCTCCTTGTGCTTCGAAATCGTGATGGGCGAAAAGGCGAAGAACCTAATCGCACACCCTGCGTTCCTCCGGGATGAACGGCCAAGATCGCTCTCGATGCTTTGGGACCCGTCTTGCCAAATGATAAACCTTAGCGCCCCTCCTCCAATCCTGCTCCTTTGCAACCAGACGCCAAAACCCTGGGCCCACCTTTGGGTGCTTTCGGCGTTTCGGGATTCGAGGTTTCAAGATGTGAAATGACGAGGAGCGTTTACCCCTCGAACTCCTGAATGTCGACATGGCACGGATGTGCGCCGCGTGTCCTTAAGATGAATGGTCGAGGTAGCATTCGTTATTTAAAAAGAGGTCACCTTCATTCACAGGCTCGCTTGACGTGACCTGGTGCTAGGACCGTGGGCTCGGCTCCAAAGGTGCCCTCGGCATTTCGCCGATCGGCAATTTCAGCTGCACTGAATGGGAGGTCTCTTTTCTCCCGAAACACCAATCCCCGCAATGCTAACTGGATGCCACCTGTCTCAACTGGATCAAACGACCCAAATTTTCCTTGAACTATGGGTGCTACCTTTGTGCTAAATCCCGGGCAACTTGGCAGCCCCGAGATCCCAATGACCGTCAATCAACTTTATAGATGAATCTCGACTGCTGGCAACAAAACTTCGCCCGCTCACTTGACTCGTACCCGGAAAAGAGATTCTTCCGTGCAGAGCTTGGGCGCTTCCTGTGCAACCTACAAACCTGGGTACTTTTGTGCCCAGGAAAAAAAGTGTCGCTAACACATTGTACACCATCATACATAGTTGTATACTACTGCACACCATTGTATCATCATGTACCACCATGTATCCTATATGTTCCCTTATATTAATCACTCCACTAATATCAATTGAACCTGGATCCCAGAGTGATATATACACAACTGTCCTATACTCGATCCCCCAATCAACTGGTGCATATACTTCCTTGATGTTCGGTACACAAGGAATTTTCTCAACTACCTCCTCTGTAGCTAAGCCTTGAGCCACAAGAAATGACTCATTATCCCTACAATGAAAAACATGTGCACGGTCAAAAACCTTTATGTCAAACCTCTCCTCAAACACCATCAACTCTGAACATTCTTCATGCAGGATCGTCACAAGATCCTCCTCCCTCAGATCATTAGTGCCACTCATGCCCTCGTGTGTCACTGCTACCAAATATGATGGAGTCTCTATTGTTGTCAATGATGAAAAGCGTGCCAAACTAAGCTAGTAACAAAGCTCCTCAATCTCCCTTTCCTTGTCTTCAAAGAACTTAAGAGGAAGGTCTATATCCATGAACAACTGCAAGTAATCGAATTTCATATGCTCTACTTGATCCAGATTTATGAGCAAAATGAAATGAATAACAGATTGAATACAATAACACAAAGATATGGAGAACAACAACATATATCCAGTGAACAATAACTTCTATTGAATAAAGAAAATAGGTTGAAACTGTAAAACTGCATAATTGAAGACAACTTGCTCAAATGGTGGTAACTATCTCTAAGAAGAGATGTGGTTGTTACACGCATTCGTCTGAGCATAATGATTACAATGAGGCTCCAGAGGCCTTTTTAACATTACTCATGAATGCCAAAACCCTAGACATCCAAAAACCTAACCTAGGAGATGAAACGCCAAAAGTTATGTGGGCCCCGATGAGTAAGTTGGTACCTGAACTTCTCGGGATCGTAACTTTTCCATACAATCTTTGTTTTATGTGTGTGATAGCCCATTGGAAAGGTCTTTTCGAGAACTACACATTATGTCGTCAAACTCTGACTCAATCTACAATTTGTTTGTGGCAAGCCAAAAAAATATTGTTTAGGGCCCCAAAACAACCCTGGAAGTACAAAAAGATGTACTAACATGAAAACTTCCAAAATAAGCTAGTTGGAATAGGTGTGCGACCATCAATATCCACTTGGATGTTGTGTAGGGCTTCAGGACAACCCCAGAAGTGCAAAACCCACAATTACAAAGAAATTTTATCATTACAGAGAAACGTGTTGAACTAAAAATTGTCAAGATGAGCCAGCTGGAATAGGTGGGTGGCCACCAATATCCACCTGGATCAGTCCTCCCCCCTTAGGAAACAATGATCTCCATTGTGTTTAGTGCCCCCATCGAGTGAGGAAATTTATGTTGAACTTGGCCTCGGGTGAGTCACTTGCCTTAGTGTAGGAGCTTCCCTGCCTTGACAACCCGATAAAGTTGAATCCTTTGTTGTCGAGTGCCCTTGACCCGTGTGTCCACTATCTGATCAGTGGATGCATGTTCCATGGAGTCAGGGTTGATATGTGTTGGTGTCAATTGTTCTGCGATCTCTGAGGTGTCCAATAATGGTGGAAAATATGTCCGAAGGAGGTCCACATTGAACATTGGGTGCAAGCCAAGGAAGGGGGGAGTGTTGAGCTTAAAAGCATTGTCACCCATAGCCTCGGTGATAGTGTAAGGCCCATAGTGAAGTGGACAGAGCTTCCGATGGGGCCCTGTAAGGCGCTCTTTCTGCAAATGTAACCAAACCTTCTCTCCCACCTGAAACTTTTGCATTTCCCAGTGTTGATCATGGCGTTGCTTGTACTTAGCATTGGATTTCTGCAAAACTCATGGACCTGTTGGTGGATGTGTTAAATATGCTCAATGAATCTGGTGGCTTTGTCGACCTCAAACTAAACATGGGAAGATTCTTCTTGTGTGGTTGTAAGAGATAGTACAACATCAATGGGACCCAAAGGTTGGAATCCTAGCCCCACCTGAAATGGGATATGGCCAGTGAAGCTATGGAGAGACTTGTTGTAGATGTGTTGAACATAGTGAAGATTCTCATCCCATGTACGTGGATGCTTAGAGTTATACATGCACAGGATGTGCACAATCATCCGATTAACGACTTATGTTTGGCCATCGGTTTGGGGGTGGAAGGCAATGGATTTAGTGAGCTTGGTGTCCAACATTGACCAAACACTCAGCCAAAATGTGTTGAGGAACCTGTTGTCCCGATCTGAGATGATGGTCTGTGGTATCCCAAAATGGACCCACACATGTTCGAAGAATACCTTGGCAGTATCTGTTGTTTTGATGCTCTTCTTGCAGGTTGTGAGAATGACCATCTTTGAAAACCGATCAACCACCACAAATACACAATCATTACCTTGCTTGGTGGATGAAAGGCCATACATGTAATCTATTGAGATGGTTTCCCAAGACCTCTCAGGAGTAGGAAGAGGGGTGTATAAGCCTTTCTTCTCGATGGATGGATTGGCAATGGCACTGGATGTGCAATATCTGATATACTTGCTGACGTCCTGTGGAAGTTTTGGCCAATAAAAATGTTTCTATAGAACGACCACACTTTTTTCCACACCAAAATGCCTTGCCATCCGACTGTAGTGAGCACCCCAAATCAGCTTTTCACGCTTGCTTATGGGAACACAGAGGTGGCCCAGATGACATGATAGTCCATCCTGAATGTGAAAATAATTGACATTCGCGCCTGTGCCCAAGAGTTGATAGGTGGTGGTGAATTCAAGGTCACGCTGATAAAGTTGGGGCCACTCAGATGCCTCATCCCCACAAGGATGGAGCATGGTGGTGAGTGCAACAATGGGAGGTCAACTGAAGCAGTTAGCGACACAATTTGTGCTCCCTGTCTTATACTTGATGTTGAGATGGAATTGTTGCAAGTTTGTGCACCACTTTTGATGGCGGTCGTTTTGCAACTTCCCCTATGTATGCATGAACTGCAGAGGCTTGTGATCAATGTGGATGATTGTCTCCTTTCCCATAATGTAATGTTTCCACTGATTACAAGATTGCACAATGGAGTACATTTCCTTATCATAGGTGGGGTATTTCCAAACAGTATCTGAGAGTGTCTCACTATAGTATGTTACTGGATGACCGTGTTGAGTGTGAACTGCACCTACAACATAGTCAGAGGCATCAGTCTCAATCTCTAACGGTTGTTGTAGATCGGGTAAGGAGAGTACTAGAGCTGAGTACAAGCGATGTGTCAGATCATCAAATGCTCATTGTTGTGCCTTCCCCCATGCGAACTTTGCCTTGCCACTGCCCTTGGTCACTTGGTTGAGGGCTTATGCAATATGGGAGAATCCCAACATGAATCTTTTGTAGAAGTTGGCAAGTCTTAAGAAGCTCCGAAGCTTAGTTAGTGTGGTTGGGGCTGGCCAGTCACGAATGAATTGGATCTTAGCTAGATCCACATGTACCCCATGCTCATCAACAATGTATCCCAAGTGTTCGACCCTGTTCAGGCCAAAGGAGCATTTTTCCAGGTTGGCATATAGCTTGTGATGCTGCAGAGTGCTCAAAACTTGTTGGATATGTTGCATGTGCTCCTCCCAAGTTATGTCGAAGATCAGGATGTCATCCAGATATACCACCACAAAATAGTTAGTGAAGGGTCTCAATACATCATCCATCAACCTCATGAAAGTTGTTGGTGCATTTGTTAAGCCAAAGGGCATGACCAACCATTCAAAGAGATCTTCTTTAGATTTGAAAGTTTTCTTCCATACATTAGTCGGTTCATTTAGAACCTAGTGGTAGCCAGACTTAGGTCAATCTTGTTGAAGAACTTTTCTCCCTTGAGTTGGTCAAGAAGGTCACCAATTCAGGGAATTGGGTACAGGTTCATGACTGTGATTTTGTTTAATGCTTTGTAATCAATGCAGAGCCGCCAAGTCACATCTTTCTTCTGCACCAGTACAATCGGGATTTTGCAAGGGGAGGAACTGGGTCGGATGTGTCCCTTTTGAAGAAGCTCTTGGATCTGGCGCTTGATTTCATCATTTTCCATCAACGAGCGATGATATATTGGTCCATTAGGAAGAGGTGCACCGGGGGTTGGATCAATTGGATGCTTGACTTGGAAGTGTGTCAGTACCCCAGTGGGTGAGGAGAAGATGTTTTTGTACTCTTCCACGGTCCTGTCCACTTGCTTATGCTACAAAGAGAGGCTCTGTGTAGAGGTCACGGATGTGGCAACGACCTTCTGCTCATTGTGGGCACGAATCACAAAGAAGATGAACTTTCGAGTCTATGAAATGACCTTACTGCATTGCTTAGCATAGATTAAAGAAATAGCGGTAGGCGGCGCTACCTCTGGTATCTTGTACAATTGTCTACCCAAAGTAATAATAACACTGCGGGGTCTAGACTCATACACAACATGTCGCTTCCACAAATATGGTTGGCTTAAAAGAATATCACAAACTTCAAGGGGAGAAATATCACACAATACCTCGTCTTTGAAGGGTTTGATGTTGTAGGGTAGACGACACTTCTAGGTGACACAGAGATCTCTTCCTTGATGAAGCCAATCGATGGTGTAGGGTTGCGGGTATGGTGTCATCGACAGGTCCAGCCACTTGAGGACCTCTGTTGAGATCAGGTTCTTATGATTTCCGCTATCGACAATGAAAGGAAGCGAAGCCCTCTTTACCCACACTTGTGAGTGAAAGAGGCATTCCCCTTCCTTTGGTTCTTCTAGTTCGCTTGGCGAGACTTTGGTGGTAGCGACACCGGCACTGGGTTCGACATTGATAATCTGCTTCCCTATTTCTGGATTTGATTCAAAGTTAGAATCTGCGTCTGACTCAGAAGCTTTTAGCTCGGACACCAGTGACTGCTTGGAGTGACATTCTTCAGTGTTGTGCCAAGGGCTTTTATGGTATTCACACCACTTTCTCGTGTCCTTCTTCGAATTCTCATTACCCTTCTTGGGTTGCAACTTGGAATAGTTGTCCTGAGAGTGGCCATATTTTCTCTATCCTTTGTTTTGTGGGTTGGGGTTTCCTTTTCCCTGCTTCGGCTGTGAGGAGTTTGCAGATCCAAACTCTCACCTCTTCTGCCTAAATTTATGCTCGATCTTGAAATCATATCTATAAGTTGCACCTAATGATGCGATGTCCGAAAAATCCATTTATGTTTGAATGTATCTATGCAGACAACCATGAAATTTGGGCACCAGATGTCGTTTAGAGTCTTTGATACCCAATTTGGTGCACAGGGTATGGAAAATATTGGTGAAATCTGGTATTGTCTGGTCCCTTTCCTAACGCGGCGTGGTCCATCTTGTGTACTGTTCCTTGTAGCTTCCAACAGGGTAGTATTGTTCTTTAATGGCATCCCTGAAGGAATAGAATGTGGGGGACATCGCAAATATTGCAGATTCCTTTGTGGCCCTTTGCTTAGAGTAAGTATCCCACCGATCCTTAACATGGGGGATGACCTTGAGGAGTGCAAAAGTAATATTTTCCCTATCGAAAAAATTGTGGACCGAAAAATACACTTCGAGTAGATTCAACCATTTATATACAACGTTCGCATCTACCAGTCCTTCAAATAATGGAATATAAAATTTTACTTGTACCTTGAAAGGGGTTGCATGGCTGCTTGGTGAAGATGCACCTCCTGTGGGCAGTCGTTGAAGGATCTGTGCAAAGTTGTCCATCATTTCATTCCTTTGTCGTGCAAGGGATTCCTCAAGCAACAATTTAAAAGGATATCCTTCTCCATCATCTTTCTTCTCGTCCCCCATGAGTTGTTGTCGAGCTCGACGTGACCGATCTTGCAAAGGCTCGACTGGTTCGAGTCCCAACTTCTTGTACCGAGATCTTGTCGGGGACATGCACAAAGAATAACAAATGAAGAGCAGACCTCTCTGATACCACTCATCCGGATTTATGAGCGGAACGAAATGAATAACAGATTGAATACAATAACACATAGATACGAATAACAACAACAAATATACAATGAACAATAACTTCTATGAAATAAAGAAAATAGGTTGAAACTGTAAAACTGCAGAACTGAAAACAACTTGCTCGAATGGTGGTAGTTATATTTGAGAAGAGATGTGGTTGCTACACACATTCGTTTGAGAAGAATGATTACAATGAGGCTCTAGAGGCCTTTTTAACATTGCTCATGAATGCCAAAACCCTAGACATCCAAAAACCTTAGACAACCAAAAACCTAACCCTAGGACATGAAACACCAAAAGTTATGTGGGCCCTGATGGGTAAGTTGGTACCTCAACTTCCCGGGGTCGTAAATTTTTCATAAGACCTCTGTTTTAGGCATGTGATAGCCCATTGGAAAGGTATTTTCGAGAACTACACATTATGCTGTCAAAATTTGACTCCATCTATAGTTTGACTGTGGCAAGCCAAAAAAAACATTGTTTAGGGCCCCAAAATGGCCCTGGAAGTACAAAAAGATGTATTGACATGAAAACTTCCAAAATAAGCTAGTTGGAATAGGTGGGCAGCCACCAATATCCACCTGGATGTTGTGTAGGGCTTCAGGACAGCCCTAGAAGTGCAGAACCCACAATTACAAATAAATGTCATCATTACAAAGAAACGTGTTGAACTAAAAACTGTCAAGATGAGCCAGTTGGAATAGGTGGGTGGCCACCAATATCCACCTCAATCACTAGTGCCTCTTTGATGCTACGCAATTGGGCACTAGTGACTCCATCTACAAGTCCCTTTTGCCTCTTCGCCAAATGGGTTTTCCACATAAGGTCTTTAATAAATTTATTAGCATTGTCTACCCTCGTCAATACTTGTACAATGTTCTCTTCCTTGACCAATAATCGGTCCTCCAACTCTTGCCATGCTAAGGGTCTTTGTTTAATTTCATTATCATGTCGAGGTACAATCACGTCCTCATCATCATCGACATCATAAATGAGATATGGTGATGAATCCTCATCCTATGTAGGTGCTATCACACTTTAACTACCTTCATCATAAGCATCATGCATAATGAGAGATGTTGGATCCGCAACATGGGCTGATTGGAATAGTTCATCATAGTTATCATAAGATGTTGCATCCTCATATTTTATTGATTCGTCATAGGTATACCCATCCAACACACTAGTGTCATCAACCTCATTGGATATCTTTGATGATGTATCATAGGCTACTGTTTGATCTTCCTTTTTGCACACATCATCCTCATGGCTAAATGCATGCTCCTCCACCTTTCCTTCATGTTCATCCTTCTTTACCTCATGGCCTATGCTTTTAAAATAATCCTCGTCCAAATCCTTGGGCCAGCTTCCGTGTACGAGGGTGTAATATCTTTTGAAGGATAAAGTTGCACAGACATATTCATCTAATGTTAGATTCTTCCAATAGTTAGGCGAGTATTTATTTTCCTCCAGCTTTCTAAAAACTTCATCCAAACGTTATTTATGATGCCCAAAAGTTGTTTACAATTTTTTTAAGGGATATTTAGGGAAATTCAATACATATTTGTATGTACTAGTTAAACAAATATTCAATCCTTAAAATTATTTGGAAGGAAAGTACATTGTCTTCAAGGATGTTAAGGCAATTCATTACATATTTTGTATGTATAAACTAGTCAAACAAATATTCTAATTATTGTATGAACCAGTTAAACAAATATTTTAATTGTTGACATTATTTGAAATGAAAGTATATCGGTTTAAGAGTTTGTTATTATTAATATCAATTTAGATTTATTTTAATTCTAGATTTGTTAAGTATTGAAAGGAATTCAATCTTTTGAGGTGCAAACTTTTTGATAGTGTAAAGAGTTAAAGGTTTGCATTTTCAAATATTTAATCCCTCTCAATGCTTAATAATTATTTGGTTAATATGGATATAAATGGTTTTATTAACATAATTTTTGTTTATGTGTCCATGTAAAAACATAGTGTTTATTTTTATTTTTTGGTTTACTAAAGTGTTATGGATGGATGAACAAACAAAAATTATAATCTCTTTGATACTAGGTTGTAAAATGCACCTCTTAATGCAACAAGGTATGAAAGAAATATGAGTGACTTGATAAATAATCTAAGATAATGACAATTCAAGAAGACCTAAAAAGTCATGTGTAACTTTAGACTTTAGGAGAAATTTAAAGAAATATACATGTATACAATATAAAATATTAAAAGTGATGATGACGATGTTTACCATCCATCAAGACCAATAAGGTTTATCAAAGAGATAACGGGAATTAGACTAAATATTCTTGAGATATACACTTTCGAAAGTGCTAAGGTCATTATGGTTTTTGTAATAAAGGAAACCCTAAAAAGTAAATACATGGTGAAACTAGGTAAATGGTGTCGTATGTTATTAAGGGCAGGACATGCTAAAAGAAAATGATCATCACAATTGTTGGTTGTGGAGCCTGATTATATTCTCGATTCATATGTAGATAAGCCTACCCACCTTCTATCGGGGGTTTGGGGGCAGGCCCCTGATGAAGGGGGTCCGAGGGGGGCGCTTCCCCCTCGACTAGGGGGCATGGGAGCCAACGTGGCTCCGAGGAAAATTTTGGGAAAATTGCCTTGTAAAATATTGTGATTTCGTAGTCAATCTGGACCATTCATTATAAGGTTGCATATCGGATGCTAGAAGTTATGTTAGGGTTTTTTCCCAAGAAGGCAACTCTCTTTTTGTATGAGGGCATTGTATTTCGACTGCGTATGTGTGTGAATATTGTATTATGAGAGAGGAGACTATGAGAGAAAGAAGAGGAAGCTACAACGAAGGTGTTGTAGGTTGTATCCCTTCATTTGTTGGATAATAATAAAGGAAGGACCTGGAGATTTCTTTGTGGACGTAGCCCATATTGGGCGAACTACATATATCTCTGTTTTTGTTTTTATTATGCTCTTCTATGTTTTATTTCCGTATTATTTTATTTCTATATGACCTAATTACTAACACCAACCTCCTTTATTGACAAATGACAAATTCTCTCATCCCAATGTGTTTTTGCGTTAGTTGAACAATCGATTTCACTTTGGAGGTCATAAGCATTGGTCCTTATTTTGGTAACATTCATTTTGTTTTCTAAGCTTATAACGTTTGAAAATGGTAACTTTAGTCAACAAAATTAGAATTAATAGACTCTTTGTAATATTTCAACTTCCTCTTTTTATTGATTTCATTGTTGTTCTAGATCTTGTCTTTAAAGTGTTTGGCAGTAGCTTAATGGTTGGGATAGGGCACCACCATGCAAATAACCTAGGTTTAAATACCAACTAGTGTAGAGATCTCGTGTGTGGGGGGGGGGAGGGGGGGTGTTTGACCTCTCGAAGTTGGTTTCCCTCTGTCAATAAGGGGCCTTAACATATGTCTGACAAGCCAAATTGGTTAAAGTGCATGTTAGTAAGATAGTTTATCCTTTTTGTACACCTAAATGGATACAAGCTTAGTCAAGTAATAATTCTATTGATCAACTTCTTCATCCAATTGCATATCCTAAACATTGTTACACCTAAAATTCTCAAACACTGAACTCTTGGAGTTAGATTCCCTCCATCAACAA
>SNQJ01S0120729.1:0-27012 GCA_010110895.2 Picea sitchensis
GCTGAACTGCCCGATCATGATCTCTTCCATTTTACAAATTTTGCACTCAAAAATTTTGAAACATGAAATTTGATCGTGCAACAGTTGGCTGTCTTGATTATCCTCGTAACCCATTTTTGAATCTCGTCTGATTGCTTTTCAGAACTTGCCATTCTTTCCTTCCTCTCCGTCGTCTCTGTAACCTTCGCATTTGTCTATAATAAAAGAATTTTTTTTTTTAATATATATATACATATCTTGTTTCTAAATATGGAATTACTGACATTTAATTCTAACAGGTCATCATGTAGAAATCGTATAGATTGTCATTGATGGGCAAAAGGCTTGAGGACATCTCGTATTGATGCACATTAAACCAAAATTTGCGGGGGGATTATATTATCCCTTCTGAGTGTTAATTTCAAAATCATGAAATCTCGTTCGCACGACATGGCCTTCACACGTTCACGAAACCTCCAATCCTTTATTTCTCTTCGCTGTACCCCCCACCTTCGCATTTCTAAATATGCAATAAATAGCGTTATTAGTGAATAATAATAATAATTATTAAATAATAAACATAGTTATTAGTGAATAATAATAATAATAATTATTAAATAATGAACATAGTTATAGGTGAATAATAATAATTATTATTAAATAATAATTGAGTTATTAGTGAATAAGAATAATAATTATTAAATAATAACTGAGTTATTAGTGAATAAGAATAATAATTATTAAATAATAATAATAATAATTAAATAATCTATTAAATAATAATAGAGTTATTCTTATAATAATTATTAAATAATAACAAAGTTATTGATTAATCATATAGAGTTATTAGTGAATAATAATAACTATTATTAAATAATAACATAGTTATTAGTGAATAATAATAATAACTATTAAATAATAACAACGTTATTCTTATAATAACTATTAAATAATAACAGAGTTATTTTTATAATAATTATTAAATAATAACAAAGTTATTGATCAATAATAGAGTTATTAGTGAATAATAAAGAGTTATTATCAATAATATAGAGTGTTTTTTTTATTTTTTGTTAATTTAAAGTAAAAAAGGGGGAGGGTCATGTTTATATTACTATTGCATGTTTATAGAGTTTGGTAGTGTCGCCAATTGTCCCGCCTACTAAGAGGAAACCGAGACAGTTGGCCTTATGATGCCATCTGTCTTCTAACAAACAAAATTTTTCTAGGCTGTAGTCCTGCCCAGAGGAAACCAGGACGTGCAACCATAATGTATTCAGTCCAGTCTCTAACATTCTAGCTGCTAACATAGCTATAGTCTACTGCTAAGAGAAAATTGCAAAATAGAAACATTCTCATGACCTTTTAACCAGGCGACTTGCCATCATCATCCTTCTTTCGCCATCCTGCTGGAATAGCATAGGCTTGCGCGCAAGTAGGGCACTGTAGTTGTGGGGATGCTCTGGAGTGTGCTGCATACATCATGTCGAGGCGATGGCCGATTTGAATGGCTTTGAAGATTTGGTCATCAACCATACTGGGAGTTTCAAAGAGTAACTCGAGATAGCTCGGATTGTTGTGTGGAGGCTGGTCCTCCCATTCCTCTTGAACAGTGGAGAGGGGATGTGGCCCTTGAGCATGGGTTCCCTCCTTTTTTGCATTGTCTCTGTTAATTTGGCTCGCTGGCTAACTATTCTGTCGAGTTGCTATCTCTGGGGGTGGTTCGCTTGTTGGGTTAGCGTTCATGTCACCGCTACCCGACAATTCTTCTTGGACATAGCATATGGGGAAGTCCTCTCTCTGTTCTTCTTCCTTGCGTCTGTGAGAGGTTCTGGGAGCTGGAAGCTTGGTCTCGTTTCCAAATGTCGTGGGGGGATTCCAATTGTCCGAGGCGGTGAAGAGGAGGTGTTCTGGACAATTCTGGATGGGTTCGTTCGGAGCAACCTCCTCCATGTACGCCATGGGTGGCGTTCTATGTCTTGCATGTTCCCTGGTAGCCCGAGCCAATGTTCCCTGGTTGCTAGAGCCAATGCTTGCTCAAATTTCTTCTGCTTCTTTCTGCGAGAGCCATAGGCATATCATGTCGTGCCTTTGCGAGGGCGTCCTCGTGCTCTTGGCATGTGGAGGAGCTGAGCTATGGTCGAGATATTGACGGAGAGATTATCCTTGCTCCACCACTCCACAAATTGAATTTGCGAATGCATCGCATAACCATCCAGGCAGCTGATAAGGGTGAGGTTGATTGTGATCGTGTCGACCATTAAGGCTTAGTGCTTAATGCTCTGGTGTACCGTTCCCTTCGCGCACTTCAGGGGACTCGTCAGCTGGTTAAGACTGTACGGGCGCCCTCCCATCTTTAATGGTGAGAGGATGGGAGGCGATGGCCATTATTTATGGTGTTGCCCGACTCATTGCCACTTGGCCTGCCTGCTCGACGTGGCACCCCATCCGGGGTATCAATAATATAGAGTTATTATTGAATAATAATAATTATTATTCAATAATAACAAAATTATTAGTGAATAATAAGTATCATTAATAGAGTTATTAGTGAATAAGAATAATAACATAGTTATTGATCAATAACATAGAGATATTAGTGAATAATAATTATTATTATTGAATAATAACATATTTATTAGTGAATAATAAGTATTATTATTGGATAATAACAGAGTTATTAGTGAATAAAAAGTATTATTAAATAATAACAATATACTAACAGAGTTATTAGTGAATAAAAAGTATTATTAAATAATAACAATATAATAACAGAGTTATTAGTGAATAATAAGTATTATTAATACAGAGTTATTAGTGAATATTAAGTTTTATTATTGAATAATAAGAGAGTTATTAGTGGATAATAATTATTATTGGGAAGTGACCTTATTAACCCTACAGGAGATGGCGACGACCTCCTCTGCAGCTCCGCGTGCTTCTGTGCGAGAGCTCGGCCCTCACCCGAGCTCTCCCTCCAGACGCTCCTCCGTTCGATTCCCGGGCGACCCCTTCGGCTCCTCGTCTGGAGCTCCTCCCTCCTCCGTTCAGCTGTCTTCAACAGCAGCGACAGGCGCGTCCTCTGTTGCGTCGTGGATACCCTCTTCGACCTCCTTCAAAGACGCGGTCCAAGGCTGCTCTTCTGGATTCTCTCCTGTGGTCTGTGAAGCTCCAGATCCAGTGATCCCTGTTCCTAAGGAAGCGGCGGTTCGGGAAGGTTTCTTTAGTTCTAATGCTTTGTTTTGCAGGTTTAACGGCTTCTGGCCTCGCCTAGCGGATCTGCATTCTTGGATTGCTTCAAAATGGACTCCTCTCCTCGAAGACGAAGCTCATCTTTGTACTTGTGTAAAAGGTTTTTTCGTAGTGATTTTTGCCTCTCCTAAGGATAAAGATTTGATCTACAGTTCTGGGCCTTGGTTCTGGGGCAGGTCGGGTTTGTCTATGTATCTCTGGACACCTTCTTTCGACCCCTCAGCTTCCATCCCTACGGCCCCTGTGTGGGTAAGGCTCCTTGGTCTGCCTATTCATTTTTGGGGTGATTCCTCTCTTATCCATATTGGAAATGCTCATGGCAAGTTTCATAGTAGCAGTTCGAAAACTAAATGTGGCTTCACTACCTATGCACGGATCTGTGTAGAGATGGATTTCAGTAAAGGATTCCCAGCGCAAATCATTCTTCAAGGGATTAATTATTCTTGGACGCAGAAGCTCAACTATGAGAATCTTCATTTTAGGAGCTCTTCCTGAGCATCAAAGCATAGAACCGGCTAATGATACCTCAAGCGAGGAAGATACAGAGATTGTACCACAGAAAACAGAACAAGTCACCTCTGTTCAAGAGCAAGAGCCTCCTTCCCCTAAAAAGCCCAAGGGGAAGGCCCAGGCAGAAACTGATCCAACCAGAATGCCAGGCATTTCTCAGCCCAAACACCAGATCTCAAGCTGGGCCGACTTAGCAGATGAAGAAGGCCCCGACTTAATTGATGAAGAAGGCCCTCCAAGACCGAAGGAAAGCCAATCTCATCAAAGCAAAGAATGGTAGACCATGTCAAAAAGAAAAAAAAAAACTTTCAAGTCAGAAAGGATGTAATGACCCGCAGTTGAACCGGGTCACTGAAATAGTTTGGTTTCCCAAGCTCACAAGTTATTTCTGTTTTAGTTCACTTAGGTTTGTCTCGATGAATTACCAGGAAACTTTTAGATGTAACGAACGCAGTGGTTTTCCCACTGTTTTTAAATATAAAACTCTAACCGTTTTTGTAAAAAAAATAAAATAATTATTATTCAATAATAACATAGTTATTAGTGAACAATAATAATTATTATTGAGTAATAACGTAGTTATTACTAAATAATAATAATAATTATTAAATAATAACAGAGTTATTAATTAATAATATAGAGTTATTAATGAATAATAATAATAATTATTATTAAATAATAATAATTATTATTATTAAATAACAATAGAGTTATTAGTTAATAATAATTATTATTATTAAAAAACAATAGAGTTATTAGTCAATAAGAATAATAATTATTAAATAATAAGAGTTATTCTTATAATAATTACTAAATAATAACATAGTTATTCATTAATAATATAGAGTTATTAGTGAATACGAATAATAATTATTGAATAATAAATAGTTATTGATCAATAATATAGAGTTATTAGTGAATAATAATAATAATTATTGTATAATAAGAGAGTTATTAGTGAATAACAAGTATTATTATTGAATAATAACAGAATTATTAGTGAATAATAAGTATTATTAATATAAAGTCTTGTTGCGAGGCTCGTTTCGAGTTTGCAGGACAAAAGACCTTGCGCACGTCAGACATTTTTGTTTAGCTGGTGCATTGGAATATGCCTCATACAACATGTCGATGCGTTGGTGCATGAGTATGTCTCGGTGGATCCGATATGTCATCTGGCCAAGAAGCTCAAACACTAACGTGAGTTGTTCCGGGTGGAAGAAGGGCGGGGGCTCTTGAGAACAGAATTATTAGTGAATAATAAGTATTATTAATATAGTCTCGTTGTGAGGATCGTTTCGAGTTTTCAAGACAAAAGACCTTGTGCACGTCAGACATTTTTGTTTAGTTGGTGCATTGGAATATGCCTCATACAACATGTTGATGCGTTGGTGCATGAGTATGTCTCGGTGGATCTGATCTGCCATCTGGCTATGAAGCTCGAACACTAACGCGAGTTGTTTCGGGTGGAAGAAGGGCGAGGGCTCTTGCCATGGTTCTGGGATTATCGTGATAGGTGGTGGAACTAGGATTGGGCCACTCTCCATCGTCATACCATCGACAATCTCCCCTGTAGCCACCTGAGCGCCATCTTGATATTTTATCGTCGCTCTTAGAAAATCTTGTAGCACAAAGTCTAGCAATCATTTTCCACAAATTACTTCCACAAAAACCTTAAGGACTAGACTTCAAGAGTTCATAGACATTGCAAAACCTTAGGCCTATTTCGATGGTGCTCCACCACAGAACTTTGTCTGTGGAGGAGGAGCTAGCCTACACCTTTCGAAAAACCATTTTTTCCATTTAAAACTGGGTTTGGGGAAGGGAACCAACAACTATGCAGAATTATTATCCTTCAAGCGTCTTCTTCATTTTGCAAAAGAAAATGATCTACATCATTTATAACTTTTTGGAGACTCCATGAATGTAATAAATTGGAGAATTAAAAAACAGTTTTGTAATAACATTTTGCTATATCCAATTCTGGAGTAAATTCACAGACTTTAGGACACCTTTAACATTGCGACTATCTCACATGTATATAGGGACATAAACACGAAAACAAACACTCTGTCAAAAGGTCTACAACTCTTACAAGTACAATGACACATTACGAAAAAGAAAGGGGAAGACACAAATGCCTTCTACCACACGCCTTTCATAGATGAACATGAATATTCACTTTTTTGAACACAACAAAGTTTCAATTGATTACTCATACTTACAACTTGCTGATTCACTCACTTTTCTTTTCACTCAACACCAGATAACGACACCATTGAAGACATCAAAACTGCTCTTTATTTTTGAAAAAATACAGTAAAAAACCACAATAGTGGTGATTTTGTCTTGTATATAAAATACTTTTATGAACATAAGACAATACATCCAGTTATGGATGAGCTTTTGTTTTTTCTCCTGGAATAGACATGAAGAAAATGAACTCAAATGCCTACCTATTTTCATCCATAACACATTTTCATAGTGTGTAGTGCTCTAGAAGCACCTACAAAATGTAATTTTGTCCTTCTCAAGGAATACAAATTATGCTTTTTTCTTTGAAAAAAGCCAGATTTATTAGCGAATAATAATTATTATTATTGAATAATAACTATTATTATTTAATAACAACATAGTTATTAATGGATAATAATTATTATTATTGAATACCTCGAATGGGGTGCCAAGTAGACCAACGGAGACACTTGGAGCAGAGCCAGGCTTGGCCATCAATGAGGTCGGTCGACTTCCATCCCCTCAACATTAAGGATGGGAGCTGGCTCCAACTACCTCTCTCCTGAAAAAGGACTTGCCCCTCGCGCGAGCAGTCCCGTGATGCAGTTCATTTACGAAGGGGGACTTAATGGAGCTGGACGTCACTTCGACCCTCCCGATTTTGATATGCTCGCACCATGCTTTCTTCCATTTCAGGCTTACCCTGCACCTGCCTTGAAACGGGGAGCTTTGGAGCAGTGACCATTACATCCTCCGCACAGTTTCTACCTGCTTTTTCACCTCGATGCCACGTGAACAGGGGAAGCCTTTGTTGCTCAGCCTGGTACGCCTTTGCTGCTCGACGGAGGCGGTTGCAAAGGATGGAACGAGCGCTCTCCACTACTCGGACCCAAATCGCGTGCAAAAAGATTGATCTCAGAATGCCTCTCAGGGCATCTGTTGAAGAAGCCATCTTAGAGGAGCCAATGGCGTATGTTGAAGAAGTTATCTCGGAGGAGCCAATTTAGGCCCCCCTGGAGCATCTCCTCTTCACGGTGCCTGACAATTGGGAGCCAAGTGATTTTTTAGTGAAAGCCTCTATGCCTGCCACTGTAAACATCAAGCTTGCGAGAATGCACAGTAAGATGAAGATTTCCCCACCTGCTTCATAGAGGAGGAGATGCTGGAAGAGATGGCCTCTCAGGCCGCAGTACCATAAGCTAGAAACACCTTGGAAGACATCATGGAAGGCGAACAGAGTGAGGGCACTGGTAGGGAAGTAGACAAGGAGCAACACAAAGAAGCAGCTTCAAGCGAGGTCGAGGAAATGCAATAGGGAGACATGACGAGGGAGGGTGGCACGGTCTTCTTGCTACCTCCCATCTCATCCATGCAGAATCAGTGGCGTGTCCTGCCACCTTTCTTCCAATCGTACCACCTCAAATTGTTGTTTGATCTGCAGAGCCAGATGGTGGACCAAGTCCACCGTGTCACCCTCATGGGTCAACGTCTGGGCATGCTCTACAATGCCATCTCCAACGCGCCAACTGGGAGGATATGCCCAACTTGTGCGCAACTTTACGTTATGCGAGCTAAGGAAAATGCTCAGGATGCGGATGCCACCTTTGACGCCACCGAGTAACTGTCATGGTCTTGCTTGAGATTCCAGTCTTAATTTTTAGAGTTTCGTGTATGCTTATAGTTAATTTCTGCTAGACAATAATCATAGTTCAGACAATGAAACTCCATTAGTCTTGGTTTCCTACGGGCGGGACTGTTGGCAAACTGTCAATTTTGGACAAAGGATGACACTGTTTCGGTTTTTGCTCTCGCGGTAAAACGAATGGCAACCTAGGTACAACTGTAAGTTTTGCCAATTAATATAGCAGGAATTTCCTTTTTTACTTAATTTTTTTTATTATTATTGAATAATAACAGAGTTATTAGTGAATACTAATTATAATTATTCAAGCATGCTAGTTACAATCCCAATTTTGAATCCGCTCTGAGGACCAACGAGAGTTTCGACTCTGATTCTTCTTAGCTACTTCTGTTATGGCTGCTCTCAGAGGAGGGGAGCTGTTGCACCCTCCTTCTCTTTCTACTTCCTTTCGCAAGCTTCTGGCCTCCCAAGGCAAGAAGCACCCTCCTGTTGAACCCCCCAGCATCGTCAAGAAGCTCGACTCGATCCCAGAAATTGAACTACCTCCGGATCACCCAATGCGGATAACAATCTCTCTTTCAGATCGCGGATTGGTAGGACAATTCATGGGACTTTGGTCGTCAGCCTGAACCACGGATAACTGGATCCAAAGAAATTGATGATCGCTGATAAGAAACAATGTAACCTGTTATGCGGCGGGAAGATTCTTCATCTTTGAATTCATCTCCAAGGAAGATAGAGATCTCATCTTCAGGAACGAGCCGTATTTCGTGGGTACTCTAGGGCTATACTTGAACCGTTGGACTCCGAGTTTTGATCTTGCGGTAGAAGTACCTAAGGATGTTCCAGCCTAGACCATGCTGTTCATCACACTCAACAGCAGGTCACCTCTGAGCTGTGGGACTAAGCTCCACCGGGTAAGGAATCTTAGGCTAGGTAAGGTTTACAGGAAGAATACATGTAAAAAGAAGAATCTCTCCCAGGAACAACTTATGTCCATTGCCCACAGACTCTCCTTCCCCACATGCCTGTCCCACTCTAGGAGTATACACCTTCTCTGTCACCTAGACAGTCATTCGACTGCTAACCTCCCTTGCCTTGGGCTTCAACAACAGACTGGACCAGAAATCTTAGAGCTCTGTGGCAGCTATAGGGATCCTTCCAGGAGCTCTCTCCTTCCTCCGTGCACTCTCTCACTTTGCTCACAGGCTTGGTAAAACCTGCCTCTTTAACAACAATCACCTCCCTCACCTGGAGAGAGGTTACACACAGGTTATACAACCGGTTTCCTTAATATCGTTCCCGTACAAAGCAGAAGAACAACAAGGCTTAGCAACGAACATACAACAACAACAAACCACACCCAGCCAAGAACTGCGTGGCCGCTATAGTCAACTGGGACAACAAACACGAGTTTCCCAAGGCAAACGCTTTAGCGTAACAAGGCTTAGCAATTACAAGGCACTTTGGGTTTCCCCAACCAACTATAAAGGACAGACTCACGGCTTTGGTTTTAGAGATGCGTAAGGTGTAGAAAGATTCCACGTAGAGATTCCCACGGTTCAAGTAAAGGATCTAGCATAAAACACCCAACAGAGGTTGATCGAGAATGCCTGCCTGTTCAGACGGAAGATGGAGAATGGACTCCTCGACTCAGGTGATGGATGAAGGAATTGGAAGGTCGAACCCTGGATTCAGATGATGTTTGGAGGAATGACCACCCAACTCCCACGCAACAGTCGATGGAATGAAAAGTGAACCCAAAACACGACTCATTTCTTGGTTTAAATCGCATGTGCCTGGGTCGCTACATGTCGCCGATGAAAATGCATGCGTTCTATCAACATGCATTCCTCCCCAGGAACTTGGAACAAAACATAGATTTCACATGGCTTTTGGAATAATATTAAAATATTATTCCCAAGGACTTAAACCCCTAGGCTCAACACTTAGCCTCTCTTTCCAACCTTCCAGCCCCCAATCCCTTACCCAGCCTTTGTGGAAGCTTAGTCCCCCATCACTCATTCATCGTGGTCGGTCCACACGCAGGGATGTTTATCTTTATTAATAATGTGCATAGTTACATGTACAAAATCAGGGTCTTGGCCTTCAACACTTAGGCTCCCTGGCCTAATAACTCATAACCTCATTATCTTATATAAACTTTAGCTCAACAGCCTATAAATCATAATTACAATTCATAATGAAATTGGGGCAAGTCCTTGGGGTATTACAAGCGGGATAGGCACCCTTTGTAGCACTATGAAGTTTGAACTAGTCAACTCTGAAACGAGTATGCAATGGATCCACACCAGCCTCCTTAAAAAAGAAACAGGCCGATTGGTAAGTCTCTTCAATCTTTATGTACCAGTCCTTTTGGAGGAAAAAATAAATTGTTGGGAGACCCTAAAAGATTACCTATTGCTAAATGATCTTGATAATATCATCATTGGGGGGGACCTAAATGTGACCCTAGCTACAAATGAGAACAAATGTGGCTCCATTGTGCGAGACCTAGCAAGAGGGTGGGTATAAGACCTAATGTCAGATTTGGAGCTAGAAGATATCAAACCAATTAAAGACAAATAAATGTGGACAAATAAGAGGGTAGGACCGGGGCACATTGCTGCTAGGGTAGGTAGATTCCTTGTCCAAAGCTCCTTCTTACTCCTGGGCCTCATTCCCACTTCTTCGATTCTCTCGCAAAGTGTGTTAGATCACAAACCAATCTTGTTAGAAGTCTTTTGTGACAAGAATCTCGGGCCTATCTCCTTCATATTTATTCCAAACTGAATCCAAGATGAAAGCTTTTTGAAGCTAGTTACCAAAGTCTGGAATGATACAGTAAAAGGCTCAACCTTCTATGTTTAGGAAGAAAAAGTCCGGAGACTAAAGACAATGCTAAAAGCCCTGGGTAAAAGGCTAGTCAAATCCAATTAAAACTCGCCAAGGAGCCCAAAAACAGTTAGGGAACCATCAGCTGGAAATGGAAAATCAGGAAATTACCCAAGAAATCGCGCAACAAGAAGACTAACTTAAAAACAATGGTACCAAGCATGTCGAGAGGAGGAAAATTACTGGTGACAGAAATCTAGAAGCCTTTGGTTGGAAGCAGGAGATAAAAACACTAGCTACTTCCACAAACAAGTTGAGAAAATGAAGCAGTTAGAGAAAGTTATTGAAATCCAGGTTCAAAATCAAACAATCACAGACTTTGAAGGCATTAAAGCAGCTGCAATAGAAGCCTTCGAAAATCTCTACACAAAAACAAAAGGGACTGGTATAGATCCCAAAGATTACTCTCTCTCTCTGTTGTCCCAACTCCCATTAAAGAAGATTTCAACAACAACCTAACAAAGGAAGTAACCCAACAAGAAATAAAAGATGCACTTGACCAAATGAACACAGACAAAGCCCCAGGACCAGATGGATTCACAACTAGATTCTATCAACATAGTTGAGATATAATTAAATCAGATCTAACGAAATTGATCTGAAAATCTTAGACTTGCAGCAAATTAGGAGGTGGAACAAACTCGTTCTTCTTGGCGTTGATCTTGAAAGAAAAATTAGCAATCAATTTTGATAGGTTTCGGTCAATCTCCCTTTGCAATACAAGTGCTACAAAATCCTCACAAAAGTTATAGCCAACATAATTAAAAAAATTCTCCCTATAACCTTCTCGGAAAATCAAGGGGGGTTTATTAAAGACAGACACATAGTGGACAACATCATCCTTGTATAAGAGGCCCTGCACTCAAGTATCTGGAGAAAAGACAAATGTATGATAATAAAACTTGATCTTGCTAATGCGTTTGATAGAGTTAGGTATAAATTTTTATTTAGAGTCCTGAAAAATTTTGGTTTTGCCCTAGCTTTAGTAAACTGGATAAAAGATTGTATTGGGTCTCCATGGATAGCCCTACTAGTGAATGGGAAGACAACTAAGTTCTTTCAAGCTTCCAGAAGGCTCCGACAAGGCTGCCCCCTTTTTCTCATTCTCTACACAATCCAAGTGTCGATTTGCGGTAAGAATACCAACTCATAACAACCTCCATGGCCTAAGAATACCATCAGGGGTAAAGGATATCAACCATGCCTAGTTTGCGGACGACACACTGCTAGTAGGAGGAGCGGGCTTACAAATAACAAGGAAATTAAAAAATGAATTAACTGTATACACAGAAATCTCAGGCATCGTTATGAGCCTCACTAAAAGCAAGATCTATGGTTGGAACATAATGCCAAAAGAAATGCTGGAGATTGCCAGGGTACTGGGAATGGAACGCTGTACCATTTTGGATGCCCTTAAATATTTGGGAGTCCCAATTTTCAAATCCAACCCAAGGACCTCACATTTGAATATGCTAATAGACAAGTTAAAAAACAAAATAAACTCCTGGGGAGCAAGTTGGTTAAACTTTCCAGGTAAGACGGTCACAATCAAAGCAGTCCCAACCAACATTTCGATCTATCAAAGCTCCTCGCTTTTGGTTCCATCCACCATAATACAGAAAATTGAAGCAATGTTAAGAAGATTCCTTTGGGAAGGTGGAAAACAATAAGGGAGAAAACTGCATTTAATAAGTTAGGAAAAAATCTTTAAGCCAATCTCGGAAG
The DNA here is from genome assembly GCA_010110895.2 of Picea sitchensis. Classification (NCBI taxonomy): domain Eukaryota; kingdom Viridiplantae; phylum Streptophyta; class Pinopsida; order Pinales; family Pinaceae; genus Picea; species Picea sitchensis. The sequence goes on from SNQJ01S0120729.1 coordinate 12,239, forward strand.
AAGGTCTCAATTTCAAAAACATTCATGCTCAAAAGATGGCATTCGGGGCAAAGATTCTTTGGAACCTAATCACCGGAAATTCCACTTGGAGTAAAAAAATGTTATGGAAAAAGTACTTTCGAGGTCCAAGGGAAAAATGCTTTGATCGTCCAACATTAGTGAAGAGAGGATCCCCAATCTTCTCGCTTTGCCAGAAGGCGATGCCCCACTTTAGCCCTCACTTCACCTGGCTACCCGAAAATGGAAAAAATATCAATATTTGGAAAGACTCAATCATGGGAGACCCACCCCTTGGTTCGAGACATGATCTTGAAAGACTTCAAGAGTGGATGAGAACATAAAACTTAAATACTCTTTGGGACATTTCAATCTGGGGAAATGATGAGCACAATTTGTGGCTTAAGGTGGGGGGTTAATAACAAACCCCAGACTTAGAAGAGGACTGGAACACTTTCAGGTTCTGCCTACAAGAGAAATCCCCACTAAAAGAAAGGAAAACAGACAAAAGGGGATGGTGAGCAAGCTTTGGGATCTACATTACGACAACAATGTATTAGCTCATAGTCTCTTTCCCCAATGTTCCCCAAAACCCAACAATTTGGAAAGCGATCTTGACCTCCAAATCCATTCCCAAAGATTGATATGTTTGTATAGACCATGGCACACATAAGCATTCTAACATGATAAAACTTAAGAAGAATGGGATGGGAAGGCCCCCACATATGTTTTCTCCTTCTCCAAGAAGAGGAAACCACAGACCATTTGCTCCTAAGTTTCATCTACTCTAAAGAAGTCTGGCAATTGTCTTTGGGATTGCAGACCAACACAATAGTCATGCCCCAAGAGACTAGCAACATGCTCCAAAAATGGAATTCGATTTGTCCCTTCGAGATTGAAAAAAAGGGCCAAATCTCCACACTTTGGAGAACCCTCCCAAAATTTATCCTTTGGAAAATTTGGCTTGAACGAAATAACAAATTATTCAGGGAAGTCAGAAGCAGCCCAACTCACATTGCAACTAAGATAAAGGCCTATTTTGGAGAAAGCGCCCTACTTCTGCAAAGCAAAGAACTCAAGGCCACTAGAGAAGAAAGAGGAACATTGGATTGCTCAGTTTAAACTCCAAGATCAACAAAAAAAAAAGGATAATAACTCACACCAGGAAGTCTGGGAAATACGAAAGGAGGAGCAGGAATTCGAAGAATGGAAGACAAAGGAAACAAAACATATTTTGTTCTTTAACGGGGCTTCCAAAGAGAATTTAGGTTTGGTAGGTGGAGGAGGGGTTCTGGTAAGACCCACTCGTTTTCTGGAAATAAGTTTCGCCTGGGGACTTGGAATTGAAAGTAACAACAGAGCAGAAGCTCTAGCCCTTTAACAAGGGCTAAACCAAGCAATCAGCCATGATGTCCAAGATTTGGTAATAATAGGGGACTTCCGATTAATAATAAAAAAAGCTTTAATCCTTCGTAGCAGAGTAAAAAATGCAAAACTTCATTACATCTTGGAGAAAATCCAGCTCCTCCTTGGAAAGCTCCGATCTTATAAGCTTTACCACATCCTTCGGAACTTAAATGTGCCAGCAGATGTAGAGGCCAATAAATGCGCCCTCTTTAATATTGAGACTTTACATCTTAATGAAACAACGTCCAAAATGGATCTACCCTGACTCTAGGGGAAAAAACCATAAAGTAGTAATGGGCGCGAGCTGGACAAAGGAAATTCTCATGACAGGAGGGACTACACAAACGTAAGGCACTATAAGAAAGAGCAAGTGGTCATAATAGATAGATTTACTCATCATTCGGGCGTTGAATTTTCATGGAAAGGCGACAATCTTGCAGGTCGCCCATGCCCTTCAGATCGTGAGAATTGCTTAGGGGAAACGATATGGGAGGAATACGATGTTAAAAAGGGAAGCAGGGACGAACCCTTTCATCTTAGGAGCATACGGAGGTAGCCAAGGCAGTCGCGCAGAGGAACAAAGGCCAGTTACGAGTGGAGCGCGCAAAGTTGTAGAACACCAGGTGAAGAAAATAAAGCGACATAGATGACATCCAACTCGGGCAACAAACCCAATACAGAAGACAGGGTGAGTGCATTGGAATATGCCTTGAAAAATCTCTAGCAAATGTTGAATCACCAATTGGATTTTCTGCAAAATTTGGAGATAGATGTAGGAAGGCGGTTGGAGTTGTTGGAATGAGATATCACCACTACGAAATTTGAGCTAATAGAGGAGCTTGGAAGGCTGCTTAAAGAGCTCAAGGATCTCGAACAAGAATTCAAATTCAGAGTCAGCCAACTGGAAGAAAAAATGGCCCAGCTGAATAAGGATTGGAAGCAAAACCCAAATTAGTTTGATCAGTTTCTCAAAATTAGGACGGGAGTTCTGTAATACCTCAGCGATGAAGACATTTTGTATAGAAGCCTTCGTCGTAAATAAATATATAATGTTTTCTTCCCTAAGAAGGAAAGTATAACCTTCAATTTTTGTAGCCGAATAGTAGAGCTTGGCTCACTATATTTGTAACAACACTAGTGGGTTCGCCACTATTTTCTTTAATCAAAATCCATTACTCGTTTTTGTCAAAAAAATAAAAATAAAAATTATAATTATTCAACAATAACGGAGTTATTAGTGAATAATAATCACTAAATAATAACAGAGTTATTAGTGAATAATAATAATAATTATTAAATAATAACAGAGTTATTGATCAATAATATACAGATTTTTTTTATTTTTTTGCCAATAATGGTTAATGGAATTTAATTATGAGAGACAGTGACAAAGCCACCGGTTATGTTACAACTATGGTGAGCCATGCTTTACTAGTCGGATACAAACCTGGAGGTTATACTAATTTTACAGGGGTAGGAAGTTTTACAATTTTATTTACAACAAAGGCTTCTATACAAAATGCCATTCTTGCTGAGAAAGTGCAAAACTCTCTTCTCTGACTTGAAAACTGATTTACTTCTCTGGATCTTGCTTCCAATTATTGTTTAGTTGAGCCATTTTTTCCTCCAGCTCGATGATTCTGGCCTCGAATTCTTTCTTGGGGTTTTTGAGTGCAACTTTCTTTCCGACTATTTTCTCCCTTCCCAAAGGAACCCTCTAAACATTGCTTCAATTTTTTTTTATTATGGAGACAAGGGTCAGAAGCAAAGAACTTTGGTAGGTTGGAATGCTTGCCAGGACTTCTTTGATTATGACCACCTTATCTGCCAGGTTTAACCAGTTCGCACCCCAGGAAGTTATCTAGTTTTTTATCTTGTCACTCAGCAAATTCTAGTGTGAGGATTTTGGGGCGAAGTTGAATATTGAGACTCCCAAATATTTGAAGGCGTCCCATTTGGTACAAACTTCTATTCCCAGTATCTTGACGATCTCCATCATTTCATTTGGCGTTATATTCCAACCATAGATCTTGTTTTTGACAAGACTTGTGACACTTCCTGAGAATTTTGTGTAAGCCGCTAATTCATTTTTGAATTTCCTTGCTGTGTGTAAGCTTGCTCCTCCCATTAGCAGAGTGTCGTCCGTGAACTGGGCATGATTTATGTCCTTTACCCCTGGCGCTATTCTCAATCCATGGAGATTGTTGTGAATCTGGCAGTGCTCCAGTTGGTAGCTCAGAACTGAAGCTTGAATTGCATATAGGAGGAGAGAGAGGGGGCAACCTTGTCGGAGTCCTTCGGAAGCTTGAAAGAACTTAGTTACCCTTCCATTCACAATAGGGGCTATCCAAGGTGACTCGATACACACTTTGATCCAATTTACAAAAGTTGGGGCGAATCCAAAATTTTCCATGACTTTAAATAAAAAATTATGTTTTACTCTATCAAAAGCATTGGCGATGTCAAGTTTTATTATTATACCTTTGTCTTTTCTCTGGATGCTTGAGTGCAGGGCCTCTTGCACTAGGATGCTATCAACTATGTGTCTACTTTTGATGAATCTTCCTGGGTTCTCGGGGATGATTATAGGGAGAATTGTTTTAATTCTGTTGGCTATTATTTTTGTGAGGATTTTGTAGTTTGTATTGCAGAGAGAGATTGGCCGAAATCTGTCGAAGCTGATTGCTCCTCTTTCTTTCGGAACCAACGCTAGGAAGGCCGAATTCGTTCCACCTCCTAGTTCGCTGCAAGTTTGAGATTTTTGGATCAACTTTGTTAGATTTGATTTTATTATATCCCAACTCTGTTGATAGAATCTTGCTGTGAAGCCATCCGGGCCTGGGGCTTTGTCATGATTCATTTGATCTAGTGCTGCCTTTATTTCTCGTTGAATAACTTTCTTAGTTAGGTTGTTGTTGATGTCGTCCTTGATGAGATTTGGGATAAGGGAGAGAGGGTACTCCTTGGGGTTTAAATTAGTCCTTTGCGTTTCAGTATGGAGTTCTTCGAAAGCTTCAATTGCCGCTGCTTTAATGCCTTTCAGATCAATGATTGTTTGATTTTGAACTTGAATTTCTGTCATTGTTTTAAATTGCTTCCTTGCCTCAACTTGCTTGTGAAAGTAGCTCGTGTTTCTATCTCTTGCTTCCAGCCAAAGGCTTTTGGATTTCTGTCTCCAATAATTTTCTTCCTCACGGCAAGCCTTATGCCATTGTCTTTGTAGATGATCTTCTTATTGCAAGCATTCTAGGGTGATCTTTTGATTTTCCATTTCCAGTTCACGGTTCCCTAGTTGCTTTTGTGCTTCTTGTCGGGATTTTATTGGGTTTGCCTGACTTTTTGCCCAAATTTTTAGCGTAGTCTTTAATTTCTTTAGTTTTTCTTCCCACACAAAGAAGGCCAAGCCTCTTACTATGCCATTCTAGACTCTGGCCACTAGCTTTAGGAAGTCTTTGTCTTGGGGCCAGGTTGGACTAAATCTGAAAGGTATGGGCCCCTGGCTTTTGTCACACCCAATTTTTAAGAGGATGGGCTTATGATCCAACACACTGTGGGGGAGGATCGAAGATGTGGGATTGAGTCCCAGAAGCAAGGAGGAGCTTTGGACGAGGAATCTATCTAGTTTGGTTGCTATATGCTTCGGTCCTATCCTTTTATTTGTCCACGTGTACTTGCCTTTAGTAGGCTTTATATCTTCTAGGTCCTAGTCAGATTAGATCTTCCACCCACTCTCTTGCTGGGTCTCGCACAATGGAGCCCCCTTTTTTTCATCTAAAGTCAGGGTCAAATTAAGATCCCCCCAAATAATGATATTGTCTAGGTCATTTTGCAATAGATAGTCTTTTAGGGTCTCCCAACACTGTCTTTTAGGGTCTCCCAATAGGTTTGGTACATAGATATTGAAGAGACTTACCAGTCGACCCGTTGCCTTGTGAAGGAGTCTGGTGTGGATCCAGTGCATGCTCGTAGAAGAGTTGATCAGATCAAACGTCATAGTATTCCATAGGGTGCCTAACTCGCCCGAGGCACCTCTTGCGCTTTCTGCTATTCCTTGGCATATTCTCCGTATGGTAGTTGTTGCTTTGAGTAAATCATGGTTGTCCATCTTGGTCTCTTTGAGGAGTAGGATATTTGATTTTGAGGCTCTTATGATGTCCTCAAGTGCTTCTTCTTTTCTTTTTCTACCGAACCCTCGACAATTCTAGGAACTTAGTTTCATAAATTATCTTGGGGGGATGAATGGCCTCCCTGGGAGGCCTTGGAGTGCTTCCTTGTCTGTCTGACATTGATCAGTTGTCTGATTGTTGGTTGCGATCCTTTTATGACGTCTTTGTAGGTTTCTTTGTCTCTTAGATTTCCTATCTCTTCCTGTTTTCTTTGGTGTGACCAGGGCATCACTTGTGCCTTCGTAATCGCTAACTGACGAGACCTCACCTTCCTTTATATTTGGTCTTGCATCCTTTCTTGGGGGAGGGGGGATTTGCATTGCTCTTCTTCTTTTGTCGGTGAGTGGATTTCTCTGACTTTGGGGGGTAGATTTTCACGCGTTTCTTCTATTGGGGATTCTTCCCATGTGTTTCGTTCTGTTGTTTTCTCTTCAGTTTCTTGAGCCAACATTTTGAAGGTGTTCTCTTCCCTGTTGTTTGACTTATTTCTTGGGTCCTTGGGTTGTGTGGGGGTTGTCTTTTCGTTCCTTGGGCCTTTAGATTTGGAGTTGGATCTTCCTTTTCTTGGTTGTTGTCAGCGTTCTCCGCCTTCTTTTTCCATGTTTGGATTTTTAGGACAATTCCTCTAGAAATGTCCCTATTCGTGACATCCCCTACATTTGAACGAGAATCGTTCCTAGTTCAGCTTTTGATAATGCTGCTAGTCTTCGATCTTGAGTTTGATCGCTTCAGGTAGTCCCTCCTCTAGATCAACTTCCATGCAGATTCTTGCGCATGAGTATTGGTCTCTAGGGTCCGCTCGGTCAATATATTGTCCCAACCCATTCTCGATCGCTTGAAGCGAAGAGGGGTTCCAGTAGTGGATTGGTAGATTGGGTAGCCTCACCTAGACTAGAACGTCCTTGGGGAGTTCTAGAGCTGGATCAAAGATTGGAGTCCAATGATTCAGATAAAGCCCTCGAGTGCCCATGAAGTACGACCCATTCCTGAAAATGAGATCCCTATCTTACTGAGATGTGAATTCAAAGATAAAGAATCCTCTTCCCATAGTATAGCAGGTTACACTGTTTTTTATCAGCAGTCTCGAATTCCTTTGGATCCAGTTGTCCGTGGTTCCGGTTGAAGGCCAGAGCCCCATGAATTGTCGTATCAGTGCTTGTTCTGACAGGGAATTTGCAACCCTCATTGGGTGGTCCGGGGGTAGATCAATCTCAGGTATTGAATTGAGTTTCTTGACGAAGCTAGGGGGATCCGTAGGGGGGAGCTTCTTACCACAGGCGACGAGGAGCTTGCGAAAAAAGGAAGCAAGTGAAGGAGGGGGTGATGGCTCCCATCCTCTTGGGGAGGCTATGGAAGGCAGCTAGGAAAACACAGACGAAACCCCAATCCATTTTAGAGCGTCATTTACTGATCAATAATAGAGTTATTAGTGAATAAAAATTATTATTATTAAATGAAGCATTCAAAAAATCACCTTTTTTTGACCTAGCTGTGGCTTCCCCGCAGAGGTCGATTAGGGTTGACCATGGCCGCTCTCGGGGGCGGGGAGCCTAGTGCCCCTTACTCTCATGGCACCGCCTTTCGCAAGCTTCTGATCGCTCATGGAAAGAAATCTACGCCCTCGACACCACCTAGCTTTGTAAAACGGTTAGAGACGTTTCCTGAAATCGACTTGCCTCCGGATGAACCAATGCGAGTTGCAGTCTCCCTAGCTGAACATGGGCTGGTTGGACAATTCATGGGGCTTTGGACCTCCACCAAAACCACATACAACTGGATACAAAGGAACGGGAGACCATTAATACAGAACAACATTACATGTTATGTAGTGGGCAGAGGTTATTACATCTTCGAATTCATCTCAGAAGCAGATTGGGATTTGATCTTCAGAAATGGGCCCTATTTCATGGGTCCCCAAGGTCTCTACCTAAACTGCTGACACTCGAGCTTTGATCCGGAATTGGAGGTCCGCAAGGAAGTCCAGGTGTGGGTTAGACTCCCAAATCTTCCAATCCACTGTTGGAACAGCTCCTCACTCCAAGTAATCGGTAACGGCCTTGGAAACTACATAGATAAGGTGAATCCAAAAGATCAATACTCCTGTGCTCGTATTTGTGTGAAAGTGAACCTAGAGGTAGGGCTCCCAGAGGCAATCAAACTGAAGGTAGGAGAGTGGCAGCACTTCCAAAAACTTGACTACGAATAGTTACCGTTCAAATGCAGGGGATGTCATGAGTTCGGGCATTTTCAGAGGAACTGCCCCAAAGATCCTAGCATGGTTAAAGACACAAACGATGGATGGCAATAGGTGGGGAGAGCAATATCCCACACAAAGACAAAAGGCCCAAGACCAGAGAAGATGGCCCAGGCACACCAAGCTGAGCTTGGATCCAACAGAGATACAAGGAACAGTGGTATGAAAACCGAATCAGAAAGAATAAATGAAGCTACAGAAGTAGCGACGCAACAAAGCCCTGCAGGGGAGCCGAAACAACAAAGATCAAACTCGGAACTAGTGGAAATCTCCACGCAAGAGAAGGAAAAAGATCAAGTACAAGACCCCAAAGAACCAAGAAAAGATCTAGCGATGGAGGAAGGCGAGATCTCCTCAGGAAGCAGCAGTGAGGAAGATAGCAGCATCGATCTCACTCCAAAAAAACCAAAAAGAGGAAGGAAAACCAAAATAGCGGAGCGAGAAAAAGAAACTTACAAAGATGTACTAAATGGATCGCAGCCAACCATCAAACCACTGATCAACGTCAGACAAACTAGGAAGAAGTCCAAGGCCTTCCAAGGAGGCCACAACTCCCCCTCAGGTAATCAATGAAATTTGTTTCTTAGAATTGTAGAGGTTTCAGAAGTACGACCAAGGAAGAGGCACTAAAAGACATGATCAAAACCTCCAACATCGAGATCTTGCTGATTCAAGAAACCAAGATGGAAGGACAAGACTTCCTTAGAAAAGCCAAAGCAAGATGGAACAACAGTAGCGGTATAGCAAAAAGTGCCAGAGGTGCTTCGGGTGGCCTAGGCACGATCTGGAACTCAAAAAAGTACGACCTAATCACGCATGAAGCTCGCAAACACTGGATCTTCACCAGTTTGCTTCACTTGGGAATTGGGAGACAAGCCTCTTTAACCTCTATGTACTTGTCCTCCTAGAAGACAAAAAATCTTGCTGGGAGACCTTAAGGGATTTCTTGCAACAAAATGTTTCGGACAACATCATCCTCGGGGGGGAATTTGAATCTAACCCTCTCTGCGAATGAGAAAAAAGGAGGCTCAATTGTTCTAGACCAAGCAAGGGAATGGGTAAATGATCTAATGTCTACCTGGGAATTGGAGGATATAAAGCAGGCGAAAGGGAAATACACTTGGTCAAATAAGAGGGTGAGGTCGGGGCATATCGCAGCTAGGTTGAACAGATTCCTAGTCCAAAGCTCCTTCCTAGTTTTGGGACTTAGCCTTGATTCTACTATTCTTCAGCATAGTGTGTCAAATCACAAACCAATTTCCCTAAGCTTGACCACCGATAACAATCTGGGTCCAATCCCCTTATGCTTCAATCCAAGGTGGATCCAAGAGAAAAGCTACCCCGCCTTGGTAGCCAAAATCTGGAATGGTACAGTAATAGGCTCCCCCTTCTTCGTTTGGGAAGAAAAGCTCAGAAGCTTAAAAAAACTTTAAAAGCCTGGGCCAAAACCCTTCCAAATCCCATATCAGACCGCCAAGAAGCACAAAGGCAGTTAGAAGCTCATTAGCTTGAAATGGAAGGCGCAGACCCCTCACAGGAAATCTTGCAGCAGGAGGCAAAGCTGTAAAAAATTTGGCACCAAGCATGCAGAGAGGAAGAAATATACTGGTAGCAAAAGTCTAGGTGCCTTTGGCTCTAAGCAGTGGATAAGAATACTAATTTCTTTCACAAGCAAGCGAAGGCCCGGAAGTAGTTCAAATCGGTAACTGAAATCCACACTCAGGATCAGATCATAACAGATTTTGAGTGCATCAAAGAGGCAGCGGTGCAAGCCTTCGAATCACTCTACATAGAGTCCCATCAAGCTGCAAGTGACCCAACTTCCTACCCTTTGGCACTGATACAGGCGAGTGTTCATGAAGATATTAATATAACATAGATCAGTAAGAAATCAAAGAGGCTCTAGATCAACTGCACCCGGATAAAGCTACGAGACCAGACGACTTTACAGACAGATTTTATCAGCATAGCTGGAACATCATCAAGACAGATCTCGCCAAACTCATCAAGAAATCCCAATCCTGTGCGAGAATTGGAGGAGGAACAAACTCATCCTTCTTAGTTATGATCCCGAAGAAAAGAGGAGCGTCCAATTTTGACAGGTTCCATCCTATCTCCCTCTGCAACACTAGCTATAAAATCCTTACCAAAATCATTGCGAACAGATTAAAAAACTTTCTACCTGCTATCATTCTGGAGAATAAAGGGGGTTTTATTAAAGGAAGGCACATAATGGACAATATCATCTTGGTTCAAGAGGCCCTCCACTAAAGTCTTGACGGAAAGACAAAGGTATGATAGTCAAGCTTGATTTAGCAAATGCGTTTGACAGGGTAAGGCATAATTTTTTGTTCCAAGTGCCAAGTTTTGCGTTTGGAAGTCCTCGAGGGACTCCAGCTCAAGGACCTCCAAACGCAAAACTTGGCCCTTGGGGCAAATATCTTATGGAATATAATCTCAGGGAAATCCAATTGGAGCAAAAGAGCCCTCTGGAAAAAATACTTTCGAGGGTGGAGGAAAAAATGTCTAGGGAATCCAACCAAGCTGGGGAAGGGCTCTCCAATTTTCAGCCTTTGTCAGAAGTTGTTGGCGGCCTTCCTTACGCAAATCACTTGGATTCCAAGAAATGGGAAAGATATCAGCATCTGGGAGGACTCAGTCCTAGGCGAATCGACACTCTCAACAAGGCAAGATCTAAGGTGCCTAAGAGACTGGATGCAGACCAACAGTCTACACAAGCTGCGGGACATCTCGGCCTGGATAAATGATGAAAATATCTCTTGGTCCAGGTGGGAAATTGCAAATCTACCCCAAGACTTGGAAGAAGAGTGGATCAACTTAAAGAATTTACTGCAAGGAAAAACCCCCCTCCGTGAGAAAAGAAAAGACAAGATAGGCTGGGGCCATCGTGTAGGGCCTTAGACCACAGCTGCAGGTTACTCCCACCTCGCCTCAACTCCCCAAGTTCCCCCAGAGCCTGTAATATGGACGACAGTTTGGACAGTGAAATCCCTTCCGCAAATTGATATGTTAGTTTGGACAGTGGCTCAAAAGGGTGTTCTCTCGGGAGAAAATCTTAGGAAAAGAAGATGGGTAGGGCCCACTAGATGTCCCCTTTGCCTTAAGGAAGAGGAATCGACAAATCATTTGCTATTGGTCTGCCCATTTGCCAGTGAGGTCTGGCAGCTAGCCCTTGGGCTAGGAGCTTTGGCCCTTATCTTCCTGCAGGAAATTCATCTTCTGCTCTCGAATTGGCAGGCTCTTTGTCCGTTTCAGACAGCCAATCAAGGTCACTTTTTAACTCTTTGGAGATCGATTCCAAATTTCATCCTTTGGAAGATCTGGCTTGAAAGGAATAACTGACTTTTCATAGAAGAAAAGAGAATCCTAGCCCAGGTAGCCACTAGAATAAAAGCTCTTTTCAGTGAGAGTGCGCCTTACTTTATGAAGGCTTCAAACTTGAGGCCCCTAGGACAAGAAAAAGAGGGATGGATTAAACATCTTGGTCTCCAAAATATTTCAGCAATGGATAAGAGTAATCTGGAAGAGTGGAAAAACTCTATGAACTCCAACTTTCTTTCCTCTGACGAAGCTTCAAAAGGAAATTCGGGAGAGGCAGGGGGAGGAGGGATAATTAGCAATCCCATTGGAAATATCATCCTTGGGTATGCCTGGGGTTTAGGCATCAAGTCCAATAATAAAGCAGAAGCCCTTGCCCTCTAGCAAAGGACTCACTCAAGCTTTAATCCTAAATATTCAAGATTTGACAGTGCTTGGAGACTCTAGGATATTAATCCAAGCCTTAAATCAGAACACCAGAGTGGCCAATGGACAACTTCAACACGTTATAGACAAAATCAATGTACTCCGTAGACAATTCCATTCTATCCAACTGTTTCACGTCCTGAGAGGGAACAACGCTCAGGCGAATGAAGAAGCCAATGTGGGAGCTCGTTTGGAGAAAGGCCGCGTGCGACTCAACGGAGTATTAGTCGAATGGAGTATCCCGTAAAGCCTTCAAAACAGGTTGACAATGCAAGTGGACATAGGACAAGATGGGGAGCGGAAGATAAGACAACAATCTCTCAGACAGATCGCACGACTTTCAGAAATGAGGAAGGACACCATCACTGGGCCGAGGAATAAAAATCCTCAGCCCATACCTCCGTTTAGCGAATCTTGCAGCGCAAGGAGCCTGAGGAGGCGTTATTTAACATAGGCAGAAGGAAGGGGGTGCAACAGAGGAAGAGGGACATCACGCAGTGTGGGCAAGACGAAGCAACATAGGGAGAAGACCAGGGACCCGTGTAGGGACAACAGATCTGCAAACAAGGGAACACGATGGTGTCAAGCTCGAGCTCTAAACCAACCATGGAGGAAAGTATTATAGCACTAGAGGAGGAGGTGCAGAAGTTGCGCGACCTCTTGATCAACTTGGACGATTTTTTGTAGAGCCTAGAAAGCGAGGCAAGGAGAAGAATGGAGGTGCTAGAGAATGACATTCTCTACAGAAGGTCTGGACTGAGCGAAGAGTTGTGAAAGCTGAGGAAGGACATGGAAAATCCAAAGCAAGACCACGAAGCGAGAGTGAGGATCTTGGAGCAACAAATGGAGCAGTTGAACAAGGAATGGAATGATGAAAGAGAGCAACCCAAGGGAAAAGGCAAGGAGTAACCAGAAAACACTTCCAAAAGCAAGAAATCTTTCTTATTGGCATTTTGTAACAACCATTAAAGGCATCTAAGTGTTGTTAATGTTTAGAAGTTGTAGTCTCTATAGTAACGTTACTATTTGTAATTCTGGTCTCTGGACTATGTAACTCTTGTAATTCTGACCTCTATGTAATCGCACCAGTGGCTTGTTGCTGTTTTTTAATACAAATCCCTTAACCGTTTCTGTAAAAAAAAATATTATTATTATTAAATAATAAGAGAGTTACTAGTGAATAATAATAATTAATATTAAATAACAAGAGAGTTATTAGTGAATAATAATTATAATTATTACATAATAATAGCGCTATGTTTTTTTCTATGGAAAAAAAGTCGTAATTTTATTATATTGGGATAAAATTACATCCGCAGATATATATTTGCTTTAAAAGTATTAGCAAAATATATATTGTCTTTACATTGTGCTTTCAAAACTTGTATGTTTTACAAAATCGATATCAATACAGTATAAGAAAACCATTCATGATTTTTGAGTCGTGCTTTGTTTATTCAAAAGCTAGAAGTATTTGTTCCCTTTCCACAGATCCGATAAGTCGTTTCGATAGTTCGGAGTACTTTTATATTTGTCCTTCCTGGAAGGGCCGGTGATATTCAAAACTGCCCATTTTCTGTAAATTTTGTTATTATGCCAAATGCCATACTCTAGCTGCGCGGCTTCCTTGGAAGGTCGATCGGCCAAAGATTTCCTTTCCCTGTAGATATGTGAAAGAGAGAAAAAGTCAAAAGTTGATAATGTCCTTTGTACTTTAGTAGGAAAAGGTCCAAGTCTAGTAGTGTGACAACATTGTTCTTGTTTTGCCCAATTAATGATTAGAAGGGAGTCCCCAAAGACATGTAAAGTTGTACATCCTTTTTCTACTACGAAGAGGAGCAGAAGTTTTAGTGCCATGATTTCAGAGAAATTGTCGGTGCCAGGCCCCAGCCCAGCCTTGAGGAAGTAGTAGTGTTGTTATGTTAGATATAGACATTCCCCTGCCCTGAAGTTTAGTTGCTCAGCCGAGGCTGCCCCATCAAAAAAAGCCCAAGGTCGGCTTGTATCTATCCGTTTGATTTGATTTTGTCAGAAACCTTCGGTTCCCTGCCCAACTCCCAAGTTGAGGGATGCGAGGATACTTAGGCAGTTTGCAACCACCTGGGGTGCGTACTGGGGTTCATTATGGAAAATGGACTTATTTCTGGCAATCCATAACCCCCAGGCAAAAATGATAGGGAAGGATTTTGTGACTTTTGGTACTCTGTCGGAGAGCCAAGCCTCTTAAGGCTTCTTCAAAGGTTTCTCCTTGCCACAGACCTATGGCCAAGTTTAATTTTGAGGATTCCTCCCAAAGCGAGAGCCTAAAGGGACACCGTAAAAAGAGGTGTTCAATTGTTTCCTCTCGAGTTTTGTAATCTGTGCACCAACTCGGCCCATGAAAGAGTCTTCTTTGGAGAACGTCCCAAGTGGGTACTTTATGTTCTAAAATAGACCAGGTTAATAATTTGTCTTTTGTTGGGCACTTTTGTTTTCAAAGTTTCTTCCACCACCACTTTACTTGTTGGAAAGGGTCTGTGTTTAAAATGATATATCTAGCTTTTGGGGTGTAGAAGCCCCTCGGGTCTCCTTCCCAGATGAGTTTGTCCTCCCTTTCGCTCAGTCGAATGTTAGCTCACCCAAGTGCTATGAGGTAAACATTCCAGTTTGCAGTGTCTGTGTCATTTAACCCTAGTGTTCCCCCTTGTTTCCAACCTTGGTGCCACAAAGCAGTGTGTAGAGGTTCCGCGATTTGAGCCAGATAATATTAACCCCCTCGATCTAATTTTGAGCATAGATCGACTGGTACTAAGGCTTAAAGTACAGTGTCAAGGCATCCGAAAAGAGGTAAATGATGTATACAATAATAAAGTCTCATTCAGTATGGGAAACTAAGGGAGATTTCTGCGTTCTCTACGTCTAGCTTCCAACTGTTCCCGTGTTGCGATATCTCGTTCAATGGCCGCCCATGAACGTTCTAATTCTTCTCGGGTATTAGTAGTTCTAACGGTCGTGCTAAAAAGATTTAACGCAATATTAGTTTGATCTGATATCTCGAGTTGAATATTAGGTTGAATTACTGTGGGTACAGTCATTGAGGAACAATTATTAATATGGAAATGGTTTTAACAAGAGATTTAGGTGCTGGTTCTATTCGATCAAAAATAAAGAGAAATTTTTGCATGAGACAACAAAGTAAACATACA
>SNQJ01S0120730.1:0-13252 GCA_010110895.2 Picea sitchensis
GTTGATGATTTCTCACGCTTCACATGGATTTTCTTTCTCATGCAAAAATCAAAGGTCTTTCAATACCTCAAAGATTTCAAATCCCTTGTTGAGACACAGTCGGGAAAGATGATAAAAGTCCTCTGAATAGATAATGAGGGAGATTATGCCAACCATGAGATACAAAATATTTTTCATGAGGCCAGGATTCAGTCGCATCACATGGTTCCTTATACTACGCGACAAAATGGAGTCGCTAAGTGGAAAAATAGATCTCTAAAAGAGATGGCATCTTGCATGCTACATGCAAAGTCACTTCCACGAAAGTTATGGGATTTAGAACTTAATTGTGCAACCTACATATAAAACATATCTCCCCATAGATATGTCAAGGATAAGACTCCCTACAAGGCTTGGAGTGGCCTCAAACCGGAAGTGACCCACTTCCATATATTTGGTTTTCATGCATTGGCCAAGATTCCCTCTGAGAAGAGGAAGGAACTTGATCCACAGAGCAAAGAGTGTATCTTTGTTGGATACTCCAATGGTGTGAAGGGATACAGACTCATTGATCTTTCCTCGGATTGTATCATCATTGAGCGTAGTGCCCAATTCGAGAAAAGTATCTCGCATGTACCTCAACAACTACATGCAGACACTTTTGTTCTTCCACCTGTCAGAGATGATGAGCATGCACATGCCGACTCTTCTTCAGATGAGAGTTATGATTCATAGGATTCAAATTATTCAAATACCGAGTCAGTATAGTTAGATGCATATTCAGTTTATGCAGATGTAGTTACAAAGATAGAGCTATATTTGAGGCCCAAGTGGGCCAAGACTACTCTTCAGGATGTAGGAGATATTGTTGGGGATCCATATGATACCGGGAGGACTCAATCTGATTTCTAGGAGCCTCCTATTTCACTCACCACCACTGAAATGATGCCACCCAGGTATCTTTTCTTGGTTCAATATTCATATCCATAGACCTATAGAAAGGCTACTCGAAATACATTTTGGGAATCCACCATGCAAGAGGACTACAACTCCCTCCTCGAGAACCAAACTTGGGATTTGGTTCCCCTTCCTTCAGGAAGGAAACTTATCAGGTGCATATGGGTCTACTAGACCAAGAGCACAATGGATGAACAGGTTAGCAGATACAAAGACATGCTAGTTTCCAAAGGCTTTCAGCAAGTGCACGGTATTGAATATGATGAGACCTTCGCTCCAGTAGAAAATATGGATTCCATACGTTTGGCACTTACCATTGCGACAACGAAAGGATGGGAAGTACATCAGATGGATGTGAAGAATGAATTTATTCACAGATATCTCTCTGAGGAGATATATATGGAGTATCCCCATGGATTTGTGCAGGATTCATCTTTGGTCTATCAATTAAAGAAGTTCCTTTATGGCCTCAAGCAGGACCCAAGGGCATGGAATGACAAGATGGACTCCTATCTGTTTTCACAGAAATTCGTACGTTGTAAGTCAGACCTAAATGTTTACATGCTCAGGAAAATTGATTCACATGCACTACATATGATACTTAGTACATGAGGGGATCATCGACCTACAGTTCTTTCCTTCAATAGAACAGACTCCAGACAACTTCACCAAGACCTTCATTGTTAAGCCCTAATATTGGCTCATTACCCCTTAATTGGGGCATATTAGATTAGTAATGTTATTTTATTTATATTTGTCTTTGTTACATTAGTTGTAATTATACCTCCTAGTCTCTATATACCAAGGAGACATTTCATTTCGAATCATCTTGTGCTGAACATTTAAATTGGGGTAAAGGAGGTTTCCCCCCTCGAAGGAGCTTATTATCTGAGATTATCTCTTTTTCAGGGCATTGGTGTTACTTTTTCTGGGGTTTTCTATGCTATATTGATATTTGGTTCTTTTCCCATATGGTATCGAGCTCAAGGTCTTGGGGTTTATTTAGCTACATCGAGACACCTTGGAATTTTTTTCTATAATTTTTATACAATGTTTTAGAAGAACGGCTTGGATGATATTTAGACATATCAATGTATGTTGGGTTAAAATTATAGCTCTGAGGCCTTATAATTTCGGAAATACAACCTATACAAGATAGGGTTAAGTCATCTGGCCCAAGTCATTGTGGAATTTTCGCTATAAAATTTTTCTGTAACATTTCAGACCCTAAAATCTAGAGGATATTCACAAAAATAGTAGGTATCTGTGGTAAAATTTCAACTTACGGTTCATCTTAAATTTGTAGATACACCTATGTAAGATAGAATTGTCGACTAGTCCTATTGACTAGTCTCAAGAAGGTGTTCAGTGAAAAAATCATAACTTCTTTAGAGAGGATCCAAATTGGTGATGCTTAATTTCGTTGGATTGTGGAAAGTCTGTAGTATTTCTGGGGTACAAGTTTCAGAATTTTATCAATTATTTTGTGCGGAGACGCATGCTATAGAAGTGAGATCTCATGGAAAGGGATAGCGACAAGTTGTGGGGAAGTTACACCAGGTCCATGGCACATCAATTTGTTGATCAGACATGTAGTACCTGAAGAAATATCAGAGAACTACATAAAGGGAAAGTTTCATGTATGTCGAGAGGAATGAGAAACTTGGGAGATACAACAGACAAAGTGCCACAGCAGAACCACCTCAAAATCAGGTTCAAAAAGTGAGACTTGACCAACATGCCACCCAAAAAGGAAATTCTACACCAAATAAGTCTCTAGACAATCCTACTTGGACTCTTGATGAAGGTGAAGAAATGCGTGGGGACATAAATTATTTACAAAAGAGATAGTAACAAAAGATGAACTACAGATATGGAAGCTAAGTTGGGCCAAAGATGGATGGTTTTAAAGAATCATGGAAGTATTGAAAAATTTCATAGGAAAACACACGAAAGAGTGAAAATTCATCCCATGAAATTCATGATGAGGGACACAAGGAAGGTGAATCAAGAATGGAGAAGCTCCAACTTTGGGTTGAGGACCAACCGCTTTCTAAGGTCGATATGAGGAAGTTTGTGTAAGGACCCAATCACATGGATACTTCAAATGGAGCAATTCTTTGATCTACAAAATGTGCCACATACACAAGGTATGAACGCTGCTTTATATTTAGAACCTAATCAATTTTGTATGGTATCGATGGCTTTGTTCTCCCCAGAAATCCTTTCGTCTTGGACAATTTTCATGGAAGAAATGATAGCACACTATGAGGATACAAGGAGCAATACCTTCTTTAATGAATTGATGAAATCTCAAGCAAAAGGGTTAGGTTACAGGCACATTGAGAACTTCCAAAGATTGAATATAAGTGGCCAGTATTCGGATGAGCAGTTGATGTATTCATAGGAAATTTAAGGATAACACATTCAACATGAGGTTCTCCTTTGGAAACCAATCATTGGAGAATGCATTTAAGGTGGCAAGAAATATTGAAAGTAAAAATATGGTTATGGCTACTAGAAGGACCAATCCTAACATCTATAGAGAACAATGCTCCTTCTTCTAAAACACACCTCAACCTACAAAGGGTTGACACCTCAACAATTGGAGGAAAGAGAAAAGAAAAGGTTTATGCTTTAGTGTGACAGCAAGTACAGTAGGGACATAAGTGTGGTGAGAAGAAATGATTCTACATAGATTGTGAAGGAAGAAGAACAGAACAAGAACCATCTCCAAGATGAAAAGCGTGAAAACAATTTTATTAGAGTTGACTCCCGATATCGTGTAATGCATTGGCTAGAATTAGCACTCCTCCAAACCCTCAATATCGGAAGGATACATAAAAAATAAAAGGTAATAGTCCTAATTGATTACGGCGTTATATAATTTCCATTCACTATAAATTAGCCAAAGCTCTCAATTGCTTTATTATATCCGATTCTAGAGTTTCAAATAATGATTGCGGATGGAGGACTATCAATTGCTTTCGAGGGAAATAATATTAATCTTACTATGGGGAATATGTAAATGAATAGTCAATGATTTCTATACCCATAGGTGGTCTTGAGATGTTGTACTAGAAGATCCAATGGTTACAATCATTAGGAATAGTGGCTTTTAATTTTCAGAACTTTTCATGGGAAATTTTCATTGGAAGGAAAGAAAGAAATTGAGTTAAGAGATATCCTGAAACCGATGGGTGATAGCTCTAATGGAATGAAAAAATTATTGAAAAGGGGCATCAAGGAATTATTGCGCAACTATGCTCACTAGATGTTCAAACATATAAGACATCTATTCTCAATATCTCAAAGGATCATTGATAAGCATTTTAAAGTATTTGAAGATATTTAAGGTCTTCCACCACTCAAAATCATGATCATGAAATTCACCTAATTCTGAGTGTTCCTCCTAACATCGGTCCATACAAATACCCTACAACGAGGAAGAGTGAAATTGAATTCATGGTTGAAGAAATGTTAGAGGTGGCATTATTAGGCCGAGGCCAAAGTTCTTACTCTGCACCCAGTGGTAATGGTATTCAAAGAAAGATATCATGGTATGTGTCCAGTTATAGAGAGCTCGACAAGATCACTATTAAAGATAAGTTCCCATTCACAGTCATTGATGAATTGTTAGATGAACACTACATGGGCAATATATTTCACAAAATTGGATCTCATTAGGTATCATCGGTCGAATGAAAGGAAGAAGATATTCCAAAAGCAACATTTCGAACTCATGAAGGTCGTTATGAATTTTTGGTCATGCCTTTAGCCTTACAAATGCACCGCCAAATTCAAGGTTGATGAATTCCATTTCAAGCCCTTCCTTTGAAAATTGTGTTAGTATTTTTGATGATACACTAATATATAGCAAGTCTTGGGAGGATCATGTGTGACATGTTGACAAAGGTGCTACAACTACTAAATGAGCAACAACTATATGCCAAACCATCAAATGTTTATTTGGAGTAAAGGAGGTAGAAGTATTTGGGTCATATTGTATCTCATGAAGGTGTCAAGGTAGACCCTAATAACAAGATTAAGGCCATGATGAATTTGAATGATTCCCAAAACATTGAAGAAGAATCTTAGAGGATTTTTGGGTTTGGCGGGTTACTACCACAATAATTTTTCTCGAGAACTATGGAAGAATAGCAACACCTTTGCTGACACTAACTAAAAGGCATTTTCATGGACTCCAAAAGGAAACTAAATCTTTTGAACAACTTAAAGGGTGATGTGCAAGAAGCTCCTGTCTTGACTACTCCGGACTTCACAAAAACCTTTTTTGTGGAATGTGATGCCTTGAAATGGAATTGGTGTTTCCTAATGCAAGAAGGAGGCCCTAGATTTTGAAAGTCTACCACTCAAAGGAAAGGACTTACACAAACCCATTTATGAGAAGGAAATGATGGCAATACTACATGCATTGAATAAATGGCATCCTTACTAATAGGTAGGCATTTCAAAGGTCAAAACAGATCATGATAGTCTTAAATCTTCTTGGAACAAAGACTATCTTCAGAAGAAAAAACAAAATGGGTAACCAAGATATTGGGTTATGATTTTGAAATGGATCTATAAAAGGGAAGAAAAAATGTTGTGGCCAGGATATTTGTGGAGGAGGTTCAATGGATTTCATCCATGAGGGTTACAAAGTCTGAAGGAAGAGTGTCATCATGGTGCTTGTTGATAGGAAGTACGACAAATGCATACACTTTGTGCACTCTCTCATCCTTCAAAGCTAATGCGGTTGCCACCACATTCATGGAGGCAGTTCCAAAGCACATGGCAGCCAAGATTATTGTAAGTGTGAGAGATCCCATGTTCACTGGACATTTTTGAACAAAATTATTTTCTTTTTGGGTACTCAATTGGCTCATATCTCATCCTATCATCTCAATGATGGACAAACCGAGATAGTGAACAAATTTAGAATTTCTTCATGCTTTGTATATGATAAGCAAACACAATGGACAAATGGTTACCCTTGGCGAGAATGGTGGTATAACACTTCCTTTCATCTTGCAACCAAAAATGGCTACATTATGGCACTTTATGGATACCACCCTCCTTCCATCATTTCTTCTCTAAAAAGAAAAATCTAAGGTTCAAGCATTGAAAGATCACATCGAGAATCAACAACAAGTTCTCCAAATCTTAGGGACAATCTGACCATGGCACAAAATCTCATGAAAAACCAAGCAGATCAACATGTGGTGAAGAAGTTTTGAAGTGGGGATTGGGTGTTTTAAGACTACAACCATACACACAGATGTCCCTCAAGCAAGCCAAGAAGGATAATAAATTATCCGCAAAGTACTATGGCCCTTATAAGGTGTTTACCAAATATTGGTATATGGCATACAAATTGGAGTTGCACGCATCTTCAGTACCAGGTTTTCCATGTTTCATGATTAAAGAAGGTTATGGGTGACAAGATCCCAATTCAAACTATATTTCGAAAACTTGACAAGGAAGGAAAATCATATTAGAGCATGAAGCCATCACTTACACAAAATTAGCCGGTGAGGAATAGATCCATTTCAGAGTATCTCATTAAATGGAGGAAACTATCGGCTAAAGATTCCACTTGGGAAGATGAGTCTTTTCTCTGAAATCGAGTTACTCCAAGCATTGTGGACAACACTTGTCTCAAGGGGAGGGGCATGTTAAGACCTAATCTTGGCTCATTAACCCTTAATTGGGGCATGATAGATTAGTAATGTTATTTTATTTATATTAGGCTTTATTCCATTAGTTGTAATTATACCTCCTAGTCTCCTATATATGCCAAGGAGACATTTTCTTTGGAATCATCTTGTACTTGAACATTTAGGAGTGGGGTAAGAGGAGGTTACTTACCAAAGAGGCTATTATCTGGTATCTATTTTCAAGGTGTTGAGTACTTTTGAGGTTTTTTCTATGCTATATTGATGTTTGGTTCTTAACATTCATTAGTGGGGAGTTCCATTCTCTATGTCGTCTTGGAGTGAAGGACACAATTTCGTAGCAATTGTCGGTTCTTTTTTTTACATACATTGTACTTTGTGAGGGGGTTTTCCCATAAGGTTTCCCTCTTTCCTCATTTATTTAAATGTATATTTTTATTTGGGTACCCCTAACATGGCCTGGTTGGACCCATTTTCTTTATTTTCACCATAGTGATGTTCGAGGGGATGTTAGAGATACATCACACACCTAGGATTTATTATTCCTAAAGGTTTTCCCTATGTTTATTAGTCATTATTTAGTATCCTATATTTTTAGGGAGAATATTCATTTCCTACATTCTAGGAGAATATTCTCTTAGGTTCCTATGAGTTTGACTAGTTTAGTGGAGTCTAGATGCCACATTGGGATCATCACCACCATGCAACATTGGATCATCACAAGATAATTTTACGTGTCCTTGGGATTATCCACCAGACTAGTGCATTAATCCTTGATTCCCTAATATCCTCCTCAATTCACTATGTTTAGTCATTGAAGGCGCTGAACTAGTTAATTCAGTTAGGTGGTAGTTCACTCTAGTAACTTCGAGAGACTAGACTAGGTGGCAATTTACTCTCGTAATTATGGGTGTGTGTCCAAATGACTCTAGAAAACCCCTATGGTGCATTTTATTCTCTTCCATTGCACATTGTTTGGATTACTCACAGTATATCATCACAATAAAATTATCATTCATTTCATTTGGTTAATAGAATTCTTCCATTCTTTCTCATGTTTATCTATTTTCTCATTTCTCTACAAAACTGTGTATGTATTTTGTCTTTATCTAGATCTTATCTATGCATTTTCATCCACATTTACACTTAATATATTGAGGGAGGTCAATATCTCTATTGGGGAATGTTATCCTAGGATTTGTACTTGTGCAAAACCCACCACAAGTCCCAAATCTTGTGTAATAATGGAAGATCCTACCACTTGTCACCTTAGAAATAACTTCCCTTCATTTTAGTGATGGAAGGAATTTTTCTAATGGAGGCTTAGTTGGTGACTTCAAGGGATCAAACTAGCAAGTATAGTAGACAATCATATCACTCCTTCTCTTGATCATCGAAAGAAAGGTCTAGGTCAAGTTAAGAAGAAAGGTGTGAATTTATTTGAGTACCTTTCCAGGGAAAAGTACTGCAACATATATATATAACCACTTACAAGATAAAGTATGAAATTAAGACCTCTTAATATACTAAACAACAATAATTGCTAATGGTTTTTTCAAATTTGTAGCAGTGTACCAGCCTTATAACAACAATATGAATTTGCATCAACAACAATAATATTAGCTCAGAGTTTCAACAATTGACCAAGAAAAATAAACATGCATCACATAGAAAATGAGTACAATTGTTTGAGAGAAATTATGAGTAAGTTAGACCACCTTTAAATTAACATGTGCATCAAATAAAGGTGTTATCATGTGGTTGTAGAAACTTTCTTATAAAAGAAACAAGTTTTATTAACAAGTTTGCCAATGTTAGTGTTAGTAGAGTTAATAGTAGAGATCTTAAGAGAGTAAAAGAGATATTTTAGAGAACACTTTCATCACAAGAATTCTTTAGATATTGGTGCCTTAGGGATATGGGTCTTTACAACAACAAATGCAACAAAGATTAAAGGTTGAACTAATTGAAACTAAGAGGTAGGGTTTAAACTCTAATGTGATAGCACATTAAGGACTTAGGGTTTAAACCTCGAAGAGAAATATTGGTAGAGTGAAAGCGTTTGGGCTCTAACATCGTTTCTCCCTTCTTAATGCTTCAACTGAATCAAAGATCAAATGTCTGGGGATAAAATCCTAAAGTTCTAGCAGTTTAGGGATGATATATATATAACCACTTACAAGATAAAGTATGAAATTAAGACCTCTTAATATACTAAACAACAATAATTGCTAATGGTTTTTTCAAATTTGTAGCAGTGTACCAGCCTTATAACAACAATATGAATTTGCATCAACAACAATAATATTAGCTCAGAGTTTCAACAATTGACCATAAAAATTAAGCATGCATCACATAGAAAATGATCCAATTGTTTGAGAGAAATTATGAGTAAGTTAGACCACCTTTAAATTAACATGTGCATCAAATAAAGGTGTTATCATGTGGTTGTAGAAACTTTCTTATAAAAGAAACAAGTTTTATTAACAAGTTTGCCAATGTTAGTGTTAGTAGAGTTAGTAGAGATCTTAAGAGAGTAAAAGAGATATTTTAGAGAACACTTTCATCACAAGAATTCTTTAGATATTGGTGCCTTAGGGATATGGAGTCTTTACAACAACAAATGCAACAACGCTTAAAGATTGAACTAGTCGAAACTAAGAGGCAGGGTTTAAACTCTAACGTGATAGCACATTAAGGACTTAGGGTTTAAACCTCGAAGAGAAATATTGGTAGAGTGAAAGCGTTTGGGCTCTAACATCGTTTCTCCCTTCTTAATGCTTCAACTAGATCAAATATCAAATGTCTAGGGATAAAATCCTAAAGTTCTAGCACTTTAGGGCTTTAGGATGCTAATCTAGCAAGAATGATTCACCAGTTTTGGACTAAATTAACCTTGTGAGAGGAGGAAGTACTTATTCTCCTCTGTTAGGGCTTCACCAAACAAAACATCTAGCACAAAGTAGAAAAATTCACCATGAAAGATAATAGCATAAAGATACATTGAAAAATAATCACTTACTTTAGCCAAGATATCAAGAGACAAAACCCTAATTGCATAAAACTGACTCCAAAATCATCAAACCATTCACAAGTGATCCTCTCCAAGTATAGCACACTAGATAGAAGAAGAATAATATTCCTTTAGGGATAAAATTTTAGAAGTGCAGAACTCACGAATGTGAGGAAAATGTGATGATAAAATGAAATGTGAGGGTGTGATTTTTATATGAGGCCACCCTAATATAATTTTTCCACATAATTTGTCAATGACATAAAATAAGTGGGGTCGACCCCTTGATTTTCCTCTACATAATCCCAAAAATAAAGTATACATGAAATAAAACCCTAAAAGGGTGACATCAATCCCTAGAAGGGTGACATAATTCTCAATGTGATGACATCAAGGATTTAGGAGTGAAATGTTAGGCCTCCCAAGGCCATGTGGCATGCTCCAATGTGAAAGGGTGTGTCTCCTCACCCAAAACCATGTAAAATCACCTTTGGAACCACACAATCCATCAAACCCTAGCCCCAAAGGTGATGTCAAGGCTATAGGGTGACATCATAGGCCTCCAGAGGCCACCTCCAAGTTTAAGAGGAATGTAATCGCATCCCTAAGTGATGTCAAGGTGTCTACAAAGGAAACATCCTTCATCCTCTTTTCACAAAATATCTTGGGCGCTCTGCCCAATTTGTGGGATTCTAGCCCATCTGAGTGGAAAAATGACCAGAACTTATCAAACCAAGAATATTTTTCCATCATCCAAGGTCCTGAGAATCTGAGATCCATTGTATGAGGGTAGTGAGTCACTGGGTGACCCACTACTCTCCATCACACATGCCAAAGTCTTGCAATATGACACAATGTCCTAGGTACAAGCCCAGGGCATCCCTCAAGAACCATGTCATGGGCATCCAAAACAAGACAAAGTATAAGACATGGTTAGCCAAAGTTCATAAGAAATATTAGTCCTTAAATCATACAAACTAATATTCAACTTAATATATAAACCATGTAAGATAATTCACCTCAGTATCCCCTTCAAGCATCACACTAACCCAGGACCCCATGTAAGTTACCAAGTTTAAGTATGGGAGGGTCGTCATCCAACCCTATTAGGTGTGCCACCTAGATAGGAAATAAAATAACCCAAGTAGAGGGATATGTCCCAAAAGTGACAAGGGAAATTAAAAACCCACCAAGAGTAAGTTTGAAAATGATATGGTTTAGGGCTTACTTCATGGCCTTTGGTGTCATTAGTCCATCTCTATGAGAACCTTTGTGGAGGGTATTTTTTCTCTTGAGTTACCCAATATTTGCGTGCCACCGTTTTCCAAACGCCTTTTTTCCTTTTTCTAGTCCATTCTTTCATTTATAATTTGCAAATTTGAGGGTCCCCCTTTATGGGTTTCCAAGCTTTAACATTACTTTTTTAGGACTGGGTGAGCACTAAATGAGTAGAGCTCAAGTTGGATCAGATTTTGGTGGTTCTACTTCGCTATGTTCACTTTATTTTCTAGCATCATTTTCTCATTCTTTTATAGAAGTTGTGGAACAACCTCTAGGCCTTCATCCCCTCTTCTCATGAAAGAATGGACCATAGCTGAAGTTTAGTATAATATGAGAGGATTCAGGATGGAAAATTTCAAGTATGATAAGGAGTAGAATGTTACCCTTGGGAGGCCCCCCCAGTATTACCCCTTTTCCCTAGGTAGTGATAACACAAGACTAGGGCACAAAAGTTGACCACCAAGGTGAAACAAAGAAACTGACACAATTTCCTAAACCAATGATATATTATCCAACTTCAACCAAATATCCTCATCCACATGCCCGAAAAATTAAGTACAACACTTTTCACGAAATAATGACTAGCATACCTCATGGTGACAATATCTTACCATCTCCCATACTCTGGGTTGCAAGAATGTGATGAGCCTTGGTTGATCTGTGCTAGGAGGAAAATGAGGGGGGTTGTTGGGTTTCCATCTGTGGACTATTGGAAGGTTTATAGTAGAGTGTGTTTTTCATTGATGGCCAGAACAACATCGACGACAATATTCTTATAGGAAAGAAAAGAAATAATGAGGAAAGTAGTAATGATGGAAAACAAGGAAAGCATAAGTTTAGGAGAAGAAGTGAACAGTATGAAAATCAAAGCTTAGGAGGAATAGCGTGAGTATGCAGAGATAGCACTTTACGCTTTCCAAAAGTGCAGCCGAGGTCCAAGAGAAGGACTCGCAGTAGGAGAAAAGGTTGAGACCTTTGAAAACATAGAAAACCTCAGTCGTTGACGTAGGAAGGTGAGATTTGGTCCACAGACTTGAGAGGACATGTCTAAACCATCCGTTCAATAGCACCCTCAATATCATGATATCGACGGTCGTGCTCCATTGTGAGGCCAAAACATGCTCGAGTCTTAATTTTTCGTGATCGGGCCGCAATTGAAACCATAGTTTAGGAGAAAGGATGCTTGGAGGCTTGTGTGAATTGCAGGGAGAAAATCGGGTTTCCCTCAAACCGCCTATGGACGCACCCGTAATTGTGTGGTCATATGAAACTCATAGCCCAAGGTCATATCATGAAACGAAGCCAATGCTCACTCGACAAAAATCGAGAAGAGCCTTTTGAATAGGAGGTTGGTCGCCGTCGATGGTCACATGAAAGGAAGGGGCTCAACAAGAAACTCTAGCACCCACTGTGAAGTTTTCTTAGGAAGAGAAAAGGCCCTAAAGGGATGAGCACATGGATGCTCTCTCTGTAACTGCCAAGACAGACTGATTGTAACTACAGAAAATGATTGATTTCATCTGTCGAAGAATTCAAAGAATATCAGGGTGATCGTCGGAGGAGCCAAAGTGTCTCGAGGTAACTGCCAGTGGAATGAAGTCTCATCATAGAGACAATTGACAAATGGAAAAGTGTCGAAGTATGTAACTGCAACAGAGAGGATAAGCTCGACTATGACAGAGAAGACAAAGACTCGCACTGCCAGAGAAGGCAAAGAATCTCAGGATAAGCCACTGATGACGAACAAACTCAGGATAACCGCCAAAGAAGATGATGAGTTGCGTGGAAGATCTGGAAGAGGACCTCGCATGATAAATATACACAGAACAAAGAATATATGGTTGTTGATGTTGAGTGTGATTCATGTGAGTAGAAGCAAGCTGTGTGTAGTAGCTGAAATGCATAGAAGAGGCATAGCACATATAGTGAACATGGCGCACAAATCATAAAAGGAAGAAGATGAAAAAGCGTAATAGATGCGAGCAGAGATACACTGATGCAAGCAAAGAAGAGCAGTGTATAAGAATAGTGATGAGACTGGTAAGACATAGATAAATGTTGTATCACTGTGATAAATTCAAGTAACGAAAAGATTTATATTTCAAAGTGGTAGGGAGGTGCTAGGGAGGATTGGTGTCCTCAAAGTTTCAAGTGGGTTCTTGAACAAAGGGAGTTGTAGCTTCCATCTGGTTGCAGCTAGAAAAAACCAAGGTGTCAGTGTGGTGCAAGGGAGAACTATTGTTCTCTATTATACAGGTTGGTGCTTGTGTAACTAGAAGTTGGTGCTTCCATCCAGTTGGTGTTGGAATACTCAGGGAGTTGGTGCTTCCTTCTAGTGGGTGCT
>SNQJ01S0120735.1:18501-37450 GCA_010110895.2 Picea sitchensis
AGCTTCCACGTGGCCCAATCATAGGCTACCACGTGGCAGTGGGAAAATTCCCAATGAAGGCCTGTAACCAAATTTTCAAAAATAAAAAAAGGCCCACCAAATCTGCCATAGGTCTCGCCAAATGGTGTCTGGCCTTCTGTCATAATCCAAATCCAACAAATCTAAACATGACTCCAAACTTGGAGGTATGTTTAAACCATATATATATTATTTTATAACTACAAACCCAAAAGGGGAGGTCTGCGGGCTCGACCCTAGAACCTCCCCCAACCAAGCACCTTACATAACATCCACCAACCATTGAGACAAACGGCTTCATTGGTTAGTCCTCCCAAAATTAAACTTAAATGTTGAGTTTTCCCATGGACAGAAAGAGATGCGGACCCAACCCGTATGAATCCATACCAAGCATGATTTCCAATGGAGAGTACAGTGTATTAATTGCATAGCTTTGCATGTGGATCGAGGCAGAGGTCCAGAGAAGTCCTGAAGGTGACAGTTTCTGATGGAGACAATTTGACAGTCATTTTTGGGTAATTCGACTACGCAAATCCAATGGAAAGTTTTGTTTCGACAACAGAGACTCCGATCAGCAGGCTAAATTCTGAAGAAGCTAATGTAAGGATTCTTTTCATTATGTTGTTTTTTCATTAAATGTTGCAGCATAGTATGCTTGATACATGTCTAAAGGAGCATGGGGAGGTTGCAATAGGACAACAATACTAGCTTATTCCTTTTATTTCTTATTTACTTCTCTTCTTGCACATAAACAATTCAACTATATGTGACAGAGAATTTGTGGCACTTGGATGATAAGTGTCCAACGAAGTAGTCACGAATCTCATAGTTTTAGGATCTTTGTATCGGGCTGCATCTATGCTTGCATCTAAGAAAAAAATATAAGTCATTCTATGGATCCACTATGATGGGGGTCATTTATTATTCTTCCTCTTTTTCTGTATTGAATATGTGGGAATGATGTCCATATCAGCATCATGAATGCCTCATGAGCATGAGAACTTGTGAAGCTTGTAAACATTCCTGATCACCGTCTGATCTCTTGTTGTCATCATCGAGAAGGGACTTTGGTCTTACCACTTGTAAATGAGAGACATCAATACGATGAGGAGAATAAAGAAGTCAAGCTTTGTAGCATGACCCGAATACGTAGCCCACATAGGGTGAACTTCATTATCAAGGGAAGTGTCATATCTATTATGTGTATTATTTTCTTATGTTGCTTTTCCATGAATTTCTGCACATAGAATATAAAATGAAAGCATTACATATAACACATAAGGAAGTTGAAGAGGTTTTTATTCCCTTTGGATTCAAGCCTATAAAGACTTCAACTATACCTTTAACTGCAATTCGCTCAAGTAAAATGATCTATAATTGACCCTTTGGACGAGTGACAAGATCAAATAATTATTGGAAAACTAATCACCCCACCAGGTTCAGATCAACGTGGCACTAATGAGAAGCTACATTGAGGAGTGGTTTAAAAAGGTTGTCGACAAACTTACTAACGAAGGGAAAATGGTAGTTGAGACAGTTCGTGTAAACATTGATGAAATCCATAAAAGGACATCAATGAGTAAGTGACAAGGATGAGATACCATCATGGTAAGTTCATATTGATCACATATTTCTATATTTATCAAGTTCTTCATCTAGTTACTCCGCCTCTTTAAATATAAAGGTTTAACCGAAGACTGATAATTTCCTTTTTCTTCTTACCAAGTCTTGATGTCCTCCATTGCCCACTTTATTCTTTCTACAAACTTCATTCTTATATATATTTTCTTTATGGTCCACGGGATCCCCAATGCCAATCATTATGACAAACACATTTAAATTTCAGAGAATATGTATTGAACTATATTTTTTTTAGAAATTCCAAGAGAGCTATTTTGGGAACAATCTCGACTATACTTTGTAACCCAATTTTCTGAATATAAAGTATTTGAGGTTGATCTATCATTATCTTTATTTGAGTTGCCCATGTATTACTATGTTAAAGATCTCTTATGCATGCATATCATTTTTTTATTTTTTTTATGTGATCAGAAATCTTTAGCCCTACTATGATGGATGTGAGGAAATTTTGATTATTTTCTTTAAAATCTATGAATGTGTGTGGTTCCTAGTCCACTCTCGGTAACTTTCTTTAAAGAGAAAATAAAAAAAACATTTTCCATTTTTATTCTTTATATATTTTTACTTTCCTTTGATTACCACAATAGACTTCTATAAAAGTCCCACATTCTGAAAAATATTGAACAAAGGAGTACCACCTCTATAAAAACGTAGGGGTATTTGTATCCTTGTGAGGATTTTTTTCAAGTCCTAACATATTCAAGAGTCAACATTTTTGGTGACCATATTGGGTACATGAACTAACAATTCGAAACCTGGCCCAACGTTGTGAAAGAATATATGACTTTAGCCTAGGGTAATCAACCCCATTTAGAAATTGGATTGATTAATCAATGAATCATTTTACACAAATTGTATAATCTGGTAATAACAACAACCCAAACTTGAGAAGAGTTAGAAACTCCATGGAATATCTTAGTCCAAGAAGAAGAAAGAGAAATCCTCCAAAGTCAAAGGAGAGAAGAATGACAAGATCGAAGAAATCAAAGGCTAGCTAGAGAAGCATAAGAACAAGGTCAAGATTGAAGCTGGATGAATACAAGGGACCCATTACCCGAAGAAAAAGTAAGAAATTTTCTGTCCTTAGAAATGAAAATTCCACCACCGAAGTCTCCTCAGACATGGAAGCGAGAGATGAAAAACCCTGAGATGAGCATCATGAGGAGAGACAAGGAGGCAAAAGAGATGCCTCAAGAAACCAAGGAATACCAGGGTTTGGAAATATAAGGAGGGTAAGAGATTCCCCTCTTAATATTATAGGTGAACAACATGAAATCCCTGTTCTCTCAAAGGGAACCTTAAAGGAATCTTCTGGATATGGGACAATCAATGAAAAGAGGCATATGCACTTATTTCTTGATGTTTGTGAATTTCACCGAGTTGAATATGATGACGTCATGGTAAGTTTGTTTCTGCAAACCTTATCAGAAATATATTATGAATGGTATACAATGATTCCCAGTATATCCATTCGCACATTTAACGACCTGTTGGCAGCAAATTCACATTTTTCTACCGATCTTATAAGCTGCCTACACCAGTGTTTTGGAAACCTTGATTTTCGTCGCAATCCTTGAATAAAACGACAATATTATTTTTTGTGTTATTTGCACACTTACCTTTGTTCTTTTTTTCACGACTGCAAGCGTGAAAACTTGGTTTTCAAAGTCACATTAAAATCGCCACTGAATTATTGCGATCTTTCTTATCGATATTCCCATTGCGTTTCCAATTTATTATCGTTATGCAGTTGGCAAGACCCCTTGCTCTATACTCATTTGGAATTCTTTGATTGATTATATAATTTCGTTTTATGAGTGATTGAGTTTGTGATTCATTGATGATTGGATTTATATGTTCTTTGATCGATTCACTTAACACATCGGTTTCATGAAAACACATTGGTGTTATGGTTAAACCCTTGGTATAGATCGTTTCATACAACACATAGTTCGTATAACCAAACCCTTGGTGTGATTTTGATTTATTGCTTTGGTTTTAAAACTATGGTAAAATTATGACTCGCGCAAATCTTTGGTCCACTTACGATATACCCATTGGTTGATTGAAATGGCATAGTTTTTAACACATATGTGTTGTGATATGCATATTGGTTTGAATAAGTTACAAGCGTCGACGGTTGTACTGTGGATATGACTGTTCTTCATGGGCCAAAATAGCTCCACCACCTTCGCACGATATGTCATTAATATTTTCCCCCCTATCCCTGTTTCACCTTTGCTAGTTTCGGGTAAGCCTGTGAGCGTTCTGCCCCTGCGTATGCTGTGTTCAAACCCTGGCTCGTTCACCTCGCTCACCGTGTCCTCCTGTCTATGGCACCGGTGGTGCGCATAGAGCCTAACGGTAGTCAAGATCTGTTACTGTTCGATGATGCCCGTAAAGATTTAGAGGATAGTGGTTGGCTCACATTTATACAGAGGTTCGAGGGTTTCAATCTTTTTGTTGCACAACAATTTTCCCTTACCTTTGATGGGTGTAGGGCTAAAGTAGGTGACATTCAACTTGAACTCAATGAAGAATTCATAATCTCAGCTACAGGACTGGCAGCTACAGGCCAACGATGGTTTAAAAACTCCAAAGTTGATGAGGTGTTGTGGCCATTGTTGTTTATATCACAAAAGGTCACATCCTGTGACAAAGGTATGCCTATTTCCACCCTTAAACCTATGTGGCATGATCTTTTGGTGATTGTGAAACAATTTGTGACCTATGAAGGTCGTTATGGATTGGTTTTTCTTTACCACCTCTAGTTGTTGATGAATTTCATGGGTTATCCTTTGAACATGCCGCATTACTTCTTGTGTAATCTTTACAAGATGGCTAAGAGGTTCAAACGCGAGAAGTTTGATAGAATATTGTTTCACCACGGCTTGATTAGACTCATCATTTTCCATCATTTAAACCTTCACGACGATAATTGGCAAGCCTTTCTATCTCGAAATGGCTTTGTTGATTCAGATTCTGTCCAAATCGACAAGCCTGTGGTCAGTGAGACTATCGTCGGACCACCCATGCCATTTCATATCCTCCTACCCCCTGCCAAACCCTTTGTTTGCCCTGACATTGACCTACCCGATACCCTAACCAACCCGTGCACAGAAGACAAGACTGAGGCTGTTAAGAAGCCTGTGAGCAAGAGAGTCAAGGGAAATCCTACTGTCAATAGCAAAGGTAAAAAGAATGCACGATTGATATCGAGACTTGCCCGGAATAAAACTAAGCCAAACGTCGACCAAAAGCCCATAGTTCTGAGCAAGGACTCAAACTCCAATATCGAGCATTTCCTGGCTGAAGAGTATCCCTATTCCCATGGCCTATGCTCCAAGAAACCCTATGATTATGTATCTAATTTTCCCCAATGCCTAAAGAACAATCCTAACTACCCAGGAATCAGACTACATAATGAAACCCCTGGTGACTTAAACAAACCCTCGACTTTTATTTCAAGACCCGAATAGACATCATGCATCCAATGTAGTGTGTGGATAGAGCGTTATTATGATGACATCCCCTTATTTCAATCAAAGATCAAATCTTTAGAGAACCAAGTTACAGTGCTGTCCAGACAAAGGGACAGGCTTCAAGCTAATGACAAGAAACAAAAAACCATTGGTTCAATCGTCTTTAGGAATGTTGAATCAGCAACAACCTTCGTCAATTCCAAATTATCATGACCGAGTTGTTTTCTGATTATCCAGGTATGAATTTCAATATCAATTTCATTTTATGAATTGCTTGGATTAATATAATGAATTGGGTTTTGGGTTTCAATTAGCTCTGTTCATTATTCAAAATGATTTTGTCATAGTTTGATTATCAAAAAACGGTTATGTTGTGGATCCTGTATAGTAGATTCATTTTACTAAAGTCAAATATGGTTATGATTTGGTTATGCGATTTTATCGTGCCCAATTTAGTATAGGCGATTCATTGGTTTTTGATTCGTTTTGGTTTGTTTTTTAATCAATTATGTTTGATAGTTGATTTGGTTTGATTTCGATTAGTTTTGTTTGTTCCTAATAAACTCAAAACAACACTGTTGACTTCGATTATCCATGAACGACTCTGTTTTGTATTGAATTAATATTCTCATTTGGGTTCTGGTTACATTCGAATTGTGCAAAAGATCTATTCGCTAAAATCATAGAGTTGTGTTGATTCATAACGACTGTGTCAAACACAAATTGTTTCGATTCGTTTTGATTTGATTGCTGCGTGTCTTGAGTTAGAACAATTGTTTGTATTGATTTGGATTGGTATCGAAAATAGATTTGATGCCGCTCTGTTGGTTTTGATTTTCAAAAAAGATTTTGTCTCTGTTGAATTCATATGAAAAACTCGGCTAATAGTTCATTTTGAAATTGATTCAATTGACTGTCAATTGATTATGTTCGCTTCCAATTGGCAATAAGAAACGTTTGACGAATCCCACATATCCTATTATCAACTAATTAATTCAATTACGGTTTCATTTGTTTCGATTTACATACAAGTTTTGATTTGATTTGTAAATAAGCATGGATCATTTGTTTATTTTTAATATAGTGCTATCAATTTGAAATACGATCCTGTTGATTTCATTTGGATTCTAAAACGACTTTGTTAATGAAGAAGGCGACATAAATTATTGCATGGAAAATTATGTTGGTGTTGATTTCAATTGGTTCATGAAAACGATTTCATTGTTGTCTAATTATCCAATACGATTCTGTTACCCGAAATTATGATAACAAATTGAATAGAGTACATCTATCTCTGTAATCATTCGATTGATCACAGTCTTGTTCGCTCTCAAATTAGGATAACAGTGTCGACTTAAATTATTAGTTTGGTCTCTAATTAGCAATCAAATATTGCTTTAATAGTTTGAATTTAATTCTTTGAGATTTGAATTGGCTTTAAAAATGATTCTGTGTTAAATTTAGACCAGCTACAGAATCGCAAGATTCTGTAGCTAGTCTTAGAAATTAGATTTTTTTATCAATTTTATCAATAAGATATCCTCTAATCTTGTCTATTTTTTTCCTCTTTCAGGTGTATACGAATTTACAATGAGCTATTGGGCATGATATGACAGTTTAGGAGATACTTTGGATTTGGTTTTGTCTTAGGTTGTTAGCTTGAGTCAGAAACTTGGGATATTTTCCCAGATTTGTGTAAACTGTTTTGATAATTCCCACAGGAATATTTTACCCTATGGGAGGTATTTAAATACTGGTTATTTTTTGTAAACAACAATCATCCTCACTGTGGGAGAGCCACGCTATGGATTTATGATTCAGACGAAGACGAAAGTTGATGTCTTGTAACAGCTTTCGCTTTCAATATATCAAACTATTGTTTCAAGTTTTTGCATATCAATTGGCAATTAATTATCGACTACTTTAGCTATCATAATTCTTTGCATGCTGATGTGATTTGATTTATATGTTGTATGTATCTGATCTCTCCTATTTTTTAAAATACAGCAACTACTTTGTTTCAATTAATGAATTACAGATTTCTCTTCTTTGGTAATTGAATCATTTTGTATAGATCTTTGCATGCAGATTTATCTAACTGTGAAGATTTATAAATCATTAGATTGCTGTAAATTTTTATGTCTTGTTTGTCCTGTAATTATATTTGAAGAGCACAACAACTTCTAGTTTACAAGGAGATTGTGGATAATCCGGTGCAGGTTTCCTCCCTCCGATCAACTAAGACAATCATTGCATACAGGACAAACCTGGAGCATTTCTTCAGGTCAGTGTGTTATTTGTTATTTAATAGTTAACTAGTTAGTATAATATAAGTAGCTTAGATAAATATATTATTGTAGACTCTTAATCAGAATTTTCATTTTAGTTGTTTGGCTTAGATAGTTTTTCAGTTTATTTCTTTTTCATAAAAATTAAAAAAAATTAAAAAAAATAATAGTTTCACTGTCTTAGGACAGATTACAAATGAGTTTTGCAGATTTTCATTCAAATATGTAATTTGTAAATAGTGTATATTTGTAATTAAATTTGACTCTGTTAGTAATTGAACATTTGGTTTTATAGAATTATAGTTGTGTAGTATTAGTTAGTAAATTGTATATATTAATAGTTTAGATTTGTTTCTTAGTTTGTTTTAATTGTTGTTTTCATTTAGATTAGTTAGTTTAGAGTACTTTTGTTTTGTTTTCTTAGGACTTAGATCGGATAACAGATCCACTAAACCCGTCAGGGTGGGTTATTTCAAACGGCTTGGGTTATTTAGACAACCCCGGACCGGATCCACTCTTCCAGTTGACGGATGGTCAATTTCGCCCGTCAACAAATGGCGCTAGAAGGAGGGCTTGAAATTAATTAATGGCACGAGGCGGTCGTAAGACTCCTCCACCACCTAATCGCTCACCTATAGTGACAAGAATTCATTCGAACAGTAACATCCCCCCTCAAACAGCAACCACATCAAACGACGATCCACGGATCACAGTCGAGCCAGTAACCCCAAATCCTACAGGTGGTGACATACAAGAGATTGTTCACCAATATCTCATAAGAACTCGTAGTGCCTTAGCCCATTTGAGGCAACCAAATCTTCCGTTGGATCAACCTTTAGATTTCTCTGATATCAGAGAACAACTCGGAGTCACTAATCTCACTGTTAACCCTACAAATCCGATCCTCACTCCTGCTGCAGGAGGATCTGGAATACCTCCCTCACCACCTCCATCATCTCCTTCCTCCTTTGGAGGAGATTCTTCTAACGAAGGCGATTCCGCTTCTCAGAATTCCACACCAACTACACCAATGGCCAACCAGAACAACCCTGCTAGACCTTGGATCGACCAAGATGCAATAGTTGTACCTGGAGCATAACATCCCTTACCCAAACATCTGAAAAAGTGGCTTCCCAAGTTTGACCCCGACTCTAAACAAATCGTTGAACATCACATTAAAAAGTTTATGTTAGCCATAAGACTCCACAATGTTGAGCATGAATTCGTAGTCTGTAGGTTGTTCCAATATACTTTTGAGGGCAATGCCTCTACATGGTACTTTTCCCAGCAACCCCATACCATCGTGTCCTAGGAAAAGTTCGAGTCATTCTTTTTGGAAAAGTTCGAAGACGGTAAGCCTCCGGAATTCCTAGTCATGGATCTTTCTAACTTAAGAATGAACCCTAAAGAGAAAGTTAAAGACTTCATTCAAAGATTCTTGACACTTAAGAACCGAATCCCTGCGGATTCCATGCCTGCCGAGAATCTCATAATAGCATACTATACTAAAGCTTTGCATCAAAGTATAGCTATTTGGGTTAAACGATCTAAGAAAGCCACGTTGTTAGAAGCCTTCGAGGAGGCTAGCCAGATTGAAAAAGACATACTTAGTCTAAAATACGCTACTAGTAACGAAACATAAACTAGTTCATCTTCCCAAAAGAAGATCGAAATACTCCCTCGACCTACTCAAAGTAAAACACAACCTGAAACCTCTGATTTAGAAAACTTAACTAAAGTCGTTCAAAAACTGTCAAATCAAGTTATAGATTTAAAAAAGATGATCAAAGAAGCTTCCTTGAGAAAAGGGGATTACAAGCCCCCGTTCAAGAGGCCTTTTCCCACCAACTGACCTAATCCAACCACTGAGGGCTTTAATCTAGAAAGTCTGCAATACACCCTTCAAACAATTCTAGAAGCCCAGGATAACTTGATGCCTCCTGAGATTCCTGAGGAGGTATTTGAAAAAGAGACAGTTCAAGAAGAAGAGTCTTCTCCAAAAAAATTTGGACACTTCTCGGATAACATATTTCAAGCTAACTTTGAGACAGTCCACCCCTATAATACTAGGAGTAAGACAACAAACAAACCTTCTGCTGAAAATACTACGACTTTGCCTCCAAAGAAATCTAAACCAGCTGAGACTAAACAGAGTCATGTGAACCCCAACTTAGATTATGATTTAGTGGAAGATCTTAAAAATTTGAGAGCTAACATTTATGTTTATGAGTTATTGAAATTTCCATTTCTGCTACAAAAAATGTTACAGAACATCTCAGAGAATGGCAAAAATAGTAATTCAAACAGTAGCAAGGTTTTGCAGAACAAAATTCCTCAGAAGACTTCCACTAAAAACAATCCTGATCCTAAAGATAAAGGGAATCTTCCTGTAAATAATGTAGATAAAGTATCTTTAGAAACTGTGAGTAAAAAGCCAGAAGCTACCACCCTTAGTACTCGCAAAAATGTACCTCTGTTTTTGTTAACTTTCGAAATCTTTAATAGAAACATGCACAATTGTATGGTAGACTCAGGAGCATCATCCAATGTGATGCCATGGTCTGTATGCCAGAAGATTAACACCGAAGCTTAACCATCCACTTTAAAAATCATACAACTTGATCGAACCAGTGTTAAAGTTATAGGCGAATTAAGAAATGTGTTGATAATATTGTCCTCTAACCCCAAGGTTCATCAAGTTATTGATATTATTGTTGTGGATATTCCAGAAGTGTATGGTCTGTTTTTAAGCAGTGACTGGTCGGATAAACTACACAGCTATTTCGCGACAGATTGGTCTCACCTATGGCTTCCAGAGAACGGCAAGCCCAACAAGATCAAGGTAAATCGTGAACGCTACCTCAAGTTCATGGTCACGGATTTGAACGACCCCAACGAACCATTTACACCTTCTACTGATTCACCTGAAGTACAAGGGATGGATACCTTTTTCGGAAATTTCATGGTTGAGGCTTCAGCTGTCACCAACCCAGAACAACAGTCCAAGATTGTGGCATATGTGCAGCCAGCAGCTCCTACACAATGGTCTCATGCACTCGATAAAAATCAAATTTGGTCTCTTTATTTTGACGGGTCAAAGTCCAAAAAAGGAACTGGTGCAGGCTATGTTATTATTGATCCCGTAGGTAACAAGACATTGATTGCATGTAGGCTTGAGTTTGAATGTACTAATAACACTGCAGAATATGAGGGTTTACTGCAAGGTCTCAGAAAAGATTTATATATGAACATTCAAAACTTGACCATCTTCGGCGACTCCGAAATCATGGTTAGATAGGTAAGAGATGCTATCCACTGTCTGTCTCTGCATCTTAAAATCTACCAATCCGAGGTATGGAATTTAATGAATAAATTTTTTGCTTTCAATATAAATTTTATTCTTAGATTGAATAATTCTGAAGCAGATCTATTAGCTAACGTAGCTTCCAAACTCTTTCCTGCAGAAGGCTTATCCCTGGATGCATTCTCCGTTGAACTATTGTTCATGCCATCTGTTCCCGACAACATCACGAACTGGAGAGTCTTCGATGATGATCAACATATTATTAGCTTCCTACACATGGAAGAAACCTTTCAAGGCACGGTGATCGACGAATGCACTCACGACGACAATTTTCATGATTTCACGGTAATACCAGATCCGAGAACTCTTGAATATTCATCGGACATGGTAAATTCGATCCCTAAATCTGTAGTTAGATTAGAGAAATTTTACGATCTTCAAGATAAATTTAAAAAGTCAGTCAACTGTAAAACCAATAGTTCCTCGTTATCTTATGAAAAAGTAAACTTAGGAACTAATGACAATCCGCAGTGCATTAATTTAGGGTTGGGTTGTTCTCAACAAGAAAAAGCTGCATTTATTAAATTGTTCAAAGAATTTAAAGATGTCTTTGCATGGACGTATGATGACCTTAAAACTTTTGACCCTAACATCATACAACATGTCATTCCTATGAAACCCCAAACCTTACCCTTTCAACAAAAATTGAGAAAAATGCACCCTAAGCTCGAATCGACCGTTAAAAAAGAATTGAATAAGCTCCTAAATGCTAAGATAATTTTCCCAGTTAAGCACACCCAATGGGTTTCTAACCTTGTCCCTGTCTGGAAGAAAAGTGGGGAAATCCGACTTTGCGTCGATTTCTGAAACCTTAACAGAGCGTTTGATAAAGAAAACTATTATGTCCCACCCATGGAACATATCCTTCAACGGGTATCTAGTTCTGAGAGGCTATCCTTATTGGATGGTTTCTCGGGGTATAACCAAGTCCTGATGTCTCCTCCAGACCAACTTAAAACTACCTTCTGCACCCCATGCTTATCGAAAAATGCCCTTTGGGTTGATTAATGCCGGTGCCACTTTCCAGAGAGCGATGGACATCTCTTTCTGAGGCTTAATCAATCAGTCTGTCGTAGTTTACTTAGATGATGTGACTATATTTTCTAAAAACAAAACTGATCATCTAGCTTACTTATGAGCCGTTCTACAACGATGTCGTAAATACATCATTTCCTTGAATCCTAAAAAATCCATATTTGCAGTAGAACAGGGTAAACTCTTAGGATTTATTGTGTCAAGCAAAGGTATTATTATCGACCCCGAAAGGACTCAAGTCATCTCGAAACTTCCCCCTCCTACTTCCAAAAAATCTATGCAGTCTTTCTTAGGCCAGATTAACTTCGTGAGGAGATTCGTCCCCAGTTTCTCCGAAATGGTCAGGCCTTTACAGAATTTAATTAAGAAAGACACCCACTATCATTGGGGACCCATAGAAAATCAAGATTTTAATGCGATAAAGAGGGCCATAATAGACGTTCCTTCTCTCATGAGCCCCGACTTTTCTCAAGACTTTACACTCTACACTTTTTCTTCTGACCGTTCCTATGTCGTCGTCCTAACTCAAAAGAACGTCGAGAGAAATGAAGTACCCATTGCCTTTATGAGCTCTACTTTCAAAGGCACTGAACTCAATTACCCAGCGGTAGATCGGCAAGCCTACGCTGTTTTCAAAGCAGTCAAGCACTTTCTGTCCTATCTTTTGAAATCCAGGACGAAGATCATTGTCCCTTACCCAGCCATCAGGAACCTGTTAGTGCAGAAAGACCTAGGAGAAAAGAGGGCTAAATGGGTCACCTCCTTGTAGGAGTACGACATAGAAATCACCCCAGCATAGATAGTGAGAGGCCAAGGGTTATGCAAGTTAGTTTTTGATTCAGCAGTAGGAAAGCAAGAAGAAAGTGATACGTCAAACCTAGGACAACACGATCAAAATGCAATCTGTTGCGCACAAAACTCTGTCAGTTCATGGTATGACTATATAAAATTCCGTCTTGAACATGGATCAGTCGCCCGTCACCTGGATCCCACTAAAAGAAGAGAGTTGAGATTAAAGTCTTCCCCCTTTCATTTAGTTAATGGTATTCTATTTCGTCAAAATTTTGATGGTGTACTAATGCGCTGTCTTGAGAAGGACGAAGCAGAAAAAGTCTTACTAAAGTTGCATGCAAGAGAAGCTAGTGGTCATTTTGGCGGTGACACCACTGCCCATAAGGTTTTAAGAGTTGGTTATTACTTTCCCACGCTTTTTAGAGACTCCCATGCCTTGTGTCATAAGTGTACCATTTGTCAAAAAGCATCAGGGCGGTTACAGAAACCATCCTTTCCTTTGCAGCCCATTTTAGTAGATTCTCCTTTTCAGCAGTGGGGCCTGGATATCATAGGTCCAATCAACCCCCCATCCTCACAACAACATAAGTTTATCATAACATCCAAAGATTACTTTACCCGGTGGTCTAAAGATGCCGCATTAAGAACTGTGAATACCAGTTAGGTAATTGCCTTTTTAAATTCGAATATTATTACTCGTTTTGGTATACCTGATTGTTTAGTATTCGACAGTGCTTATTATTTTTCGTCTCTTGAAATGAGCGAAATCCTTTAGAAAAAGGAATTAAATTGAAGTATTCTTCTATCTATTACCCCCAGGGCAACGGATTGGTATAATCAACAAATAAGAACTTGATTAAAATCATCAAGAGAACGGTCGCTGAAAATCACAAAAATTGGCACAATGCACTGTTAAACGCGCTTTGGGCTGATAGGGTAACACCAAAAGATGTTGTAGGTAACTCCCCCCTTTTTCTCGTTTATGGCAGAGAAGCAATTCTACCACCACACATTCTTCTTCCTTCACTACAGTTATCGCACAAAATTCAAGAAGAAGATTGTCCCCCTTTGGAAAACTGAATTAACGCTTTGATGAAGCTAGAAGAGGTAAGAGCCCAAGATAAACGTAAGTTAGATCAGCATCAACTACTGATTAAAAGTTGGTTCGATTCTAACTCTGTTTCTGATAGGAATTTCGAAGTAGGTGACCTCGTCTTGAAATGGGACAAATCGCATGAGGGAAAGGGAGAACATAAGAAATTTCAAAACTTATGGATTGGACCATTTTTAATTGCTGAGAAGTTGGGTCCTAGCTCTTTCCGATTGCAGAATCTAGAGGGGCAGCCTAACACTTATCCGGTGAATGGACAAGCCCTGAAAAGATATTTTGCCTGATGACAACTCTCTGTATTTTATGTACATATTTTTTGTTTTTGTTTACTTTTATTTTGTTGTTTTGATTATGATTTCTCATTTGCGCTTATCAGTTTTTATTTTTGAAATACACATACCTGCAGGATGAACTATTCGGACAAAGGAAACATAAAATTCCTTCACTGAAATGACTGCTAAAAGTTGTATAAACATCAATTGTATACTTCTAAAATTTACATCTGTGATCGGAAAAAAGTTTGTTGTTTGAAAGAAGTTAACTGATTTCAATCTCTAACATAAGCTTGTTGTGATCATCCATTATCTTTTTACGTTGTCCCTATTCCTTAAGGGAATGACTCAGAAGATGTCTCCCTGCCTTAGAAAGTTGGTTCTATATATGAAACATCTCTGGATCTTAATAAAGGACAGTTCTAAAAAATTCTGAAGAGGTCTGTAAAAAAATATGTTAAAAATCATAATTTTCAGCGTCACCCCGCTCGACTATATATCTTTAAAAAACAAAATAAATCAATAAAAGAGTTGTGGGAAGTGCTTGTAAACCCACCGGGATGCTGAACAGGTCTGCTGGAAGCGGGTAAATGCATGCATGACGCCAAGACAACTTCATCGGGGTACTGAACAGGCCCGCTGGCAGCGAAGCAATGTCGGGTATTTGAAAATTTATAAATAAGAAACCTCTTAACCTTAAAAAGTCCTTTATTCTAATCTGGAACTTCTTGGTAGGATACGGATGTCAAAGTGGGTTAAATGGAAACCCTGTCGAGGCTATGGATGCCTGCTAGCAGCAGTGGCTCTGTCAACAGTATTGGAGATTTTATCTTTAATATCGTGACTCGCTTGTCTTAAGACTCTTATCAGTTTTCATCCTTTAAACACTGCCGGAATATTTGGTTAATGATGATGTTTACACGATTTTCTGGTTGTTGTTTTTGAGTTAGAATTTTTCTCGTTATCCTAATCTGAATTTTTTCTTTTGGCAGAGATAACTGCTTCTACCAATGTGTCGCCATTGTTGGCAGCCAATTCACATTTTTCTATAGATCTTATAAGCTACCTACACCAGTGTTTTGCAAACCTTGATTTTCGTCGCAATCCTTGAATAAAACGACACTATTATTTTTTGCGCTATTTGCACACTTACCTTTGTTCTTGTTTTCGCGACTGCAAGTATGAAAACTTGGTTTTCAAAGTCACATTAAAATCGTCACTGAATTGTTGCGATATTTCTTATCGATATGCCCATTGCGTTTCCAATTTACTTATCGTTATACAGTTGGAAAGACCCCTTGATCTATACTCATTTGGAATTCTTTGATTGATTATATAATTTCGTTTTATGAGTGATTGAGTTTGTGATTCATTGATGATTGGATTTATATGTTCTTTGATCGATTCACTTAACACATCGGTTTCATGAAAACACATTGGTGTTATGGTTAAACCCTTGGTATAGATCGTTTCATACAACACATAGTTTGTATAACCAAACCCTTAGTGTGATCTTGATTTATTGCTTTGGTTTTAAAACTATGGTAAAATTATGACTCGCGCAAATCTTTGGTCCACTTACCATATACCCATTGGTTGATTGAAATGGCATAGTTTTTAACACATATGTGTTGTGATATGCATATTGGTTTGAATAAGTTACAAGCACTGGCTGTTGTACTGTGGAAATGACTATTCTGCATGGGCCAAAATAGCTCCACCACCTTTGCACGATATGTCATTAAAGTTTTCCCCCCTATCCCTGTTTCACCTTTGCTAGTTTTGCGTAAGCCTGTGAGCGTTATGCCCCTGCGTATGCTATGTTCAAACCCTGGCTCGTTCACCTCGCTCACCGTGTGCTCCTGTCTATGGCATCGGTGGTGCGCATAGAGCCAAACAGTAGTCAAGATCTGTTACTGTTCGATGATGCCCATAAATATTTAGAGGATAGTGGTTGGCTCGCATTTATATAGAGGTTCGAGGGTTTCAATATTTTCGTTGCACAACAATTCTCCCTTACCTTTGATGGGTGTAGGGATAAAGTAGGTAACATTCAACTTGAACTCAATGAAGAATTCATAAGCTCAGCTACAGGACTAGCAGCTACAGGCCAACGATGGTTTAAAAACTCCAAAGTTGATGAGGTGTCATGGCCATTGTTGTTTATATCACGAAAGGTCACATCCTGTGACAAAGGTATGCCTATTTCCACCCTTAAACCCAGGTGGAACAATCTTTTGGTGATTGTGAAACAATTTGTGACCTGTGAAGGTCGGTATGGATTGGTTTTTATTTACCACCTCCGATTGTTGATGAATTTCATGGGTTATCCTTTGAACATGCCGCATTACTTCTTGCGTAGTATTTACAAGATGGCTAAGAGGTTCAAAAATGAGAAGGATGATAGCAACTTGTTTCACCACGGCTTGATTAGACTCATTTCCATCCATCATTTAAACCTTCATGGATATAATTGGCAAGCCTTTCTATCTCGAAATGGCTTTGTTGATTCAGAGTCTGTCCAAATCAACAAGCCTGTGGTCAGTGAGACTATAGTCGGACCACCCGTGCCATTTCATATCCTCCTACCCCCTGCCAAACCCTCAGTTTTCCCTGACATCGACCTACCCGATACCCTAACCAACC
The DNA here is from genome assembly GCA_010110895.2 of Picea sitchensis. Lineage (NCBI taxonomy): Eukaryota > Viridiplantae > Streptophyta > Pinopsida > Pinales > Pinaceae > Picea > Picea sitchensis. The sequence goes on from SNQJ01S0120735.1 coordinate 35,151, forward strand.
CGTGCACAGAAGACAAGACTGAGGCTGTTAAGAAGCCTGTGAGCAAGAGAGTCAAGGGAAATCCTACTGTCGATAGCAAAGGTAAAAAGAATGCTTGATTGATATCGAGACTTGCCCGAAATAAACCTAAGCCAAACGTCGACCAAAAGCCCATAGTTCTGAGCGAGGACTCAGACTCCGATATCGAGCGTTTCCTGGCTGAAGAGTATCCCTATTCCCATGGCCTATGCTCCGAGCAACCCTATGATTATGTATCTAATTTTCTTCCATGCCTAAAGAAAAATCCTAACTACCCAGGAATCAGGCTACATAATGAAACCCCTAGTGACTTAAACAAACCCTTGACTGTTATTTCAAAACCCGAACAGACATCATGCATCCAATGTAGTGTGTGGATAAAGTGTTATTATGCTGACATCCCCTTATTGCAATCAAAGATCAAATCTTTAGAGAACCAAGTTACAGTGATGTCGAGAGAAAGGGACAGGCTTCAAGATAATGACAAGAAACAGAAAACCATTGGTTCGATCATCTTTAGGAATGTCGAATCGGCAATAACCTTCGTCAATTCCAAATTATCATGACCAAGTTGTTTTCTGATTATCCAGGTATGAATTTCAATATCAATTTTGTTTTATGAATTGCTTGGATTAATATAATGAAATTGGTTTTGGGTTTCAATTAGCTCTATTCATTATTCGAAATGATTTTGTCATAGTTTGATTATCAAAAAATGGTTATGTTGTGGAACCTGTACAGTAGATTCATTTTACTAAAGTCAAATATGGTTATGATTTGGTTATGCGATTTTATCGTGCCCAGTTTAGTATAGGCGATTCATTGGTTTTTGATTCGTTTTGGTTTGTTTTTGAATCAATTCTGTTTGATAGTTGATTTGGTTTGATTTCGATTAGTTTCGTTTGTTCCTAATAAACTCAAAACAACATTGTTGACTTCGATTAGCCAGGAACGACTCTGTTTTGTATTGAATTAATATTCTCATTTGGGTTCTGGTTACATTCGACCTATGCAAAATATCTATTCGCTAAAATCATGGAGTTGTGTTGATTCATAACGACTGTGTCAAACACAAACTGTTTCGATTCATTTTGATTTGATTGCTACGTTTCTTGAGTTAGCACAATTGCCTGTATTGAGTTGGATTGGTATCGAAAATAGATTTGATGCTGCTCTATTGGTTTTGATTTTCAAAAAAGATTTTGTCTCTATTGAATTCATATGAAAAACTCGGCTAATAGTTTGTTTTGAAATTGATCCAATTGACTGTCAGTCGATTCTGTCCGCTTCCAATTGGCAATAACAAACGTTTGACGAATCCCACATATCCTGTTATCAACTGATTAATTCAATTACGGTTTCATTTGTTTCGATTTACATACAAGTTTTGATTTGATTTGTAAATAAGCATGGATCGTTTGTTTATTTTTAATATAGTTCTATCAATTTGAAAAACGATCCTGTTGATTTCGTTTGGATTCTAAAACGACTTTGTTAATGAAGAAGGCGACATAAATTATTGCATGGAAAATTCTATTGGTGTTGATTTCAATTGGTTCATGAAAACGATTTCATTGCTGTCTAATTATCCAATACGATTCTGTCACCCGAAATTATGATAACAAATTGAATAGAGTACATCTATCTCTGTAATCATTCGATTGATCACAGTCTTGTTCGCTCTCAAATTAGGATAATAGTGTCGACTTGAATGATTAGTTTGGTCTCTAATTAGCAATCAAATATTGGTTTAATAGTTTCAATTTAATTCTTTGAGATTTGAATTGGCTTTAAAAATGATTCTGTGTTAAATTTAGACCAGCTACATAATCGCAAGATTTTGTAGCTAGTCTTAGAAATTAGATTTTTTATCAATTTTATCAATAAGATATCCTCTAATCTTGTCTATTTTTGTCCTCTTTCAGGTGTATAGGAATTTACAATGAGGTATTGGGCATGATATGACAGTTTAGGAGATACTTTGGATTTGGTTTTGTCTTAGGTTGTTAGCTTGAGTCAGAAACTCGGGATATTTTCCCAGATTTGTGTAAATTGTTTTGATAATTCCCACAGGAATATTTTACCCTGTGGGAGGTCTTTAAATACTGGTTATTTTTTGTAAACAACAATCATCCTCACTGTGGGATAGTCAGGCTATGGATTTATGATTCAGACGGAGACGAAAGTTGATTTCTTGTAACATCTTTCACTTTCAATATATCAAACTTTTGTTTCAAGTTTTTGCATATCAGTTGGCAATTAATTATCGACTACTTTAGCTA
>SNQJ01S0120737.1:0-27140 GCA_010110895.2 Picea sitchensis
CTAGTATGGTCTCTTGTTCAGTTAAGGCTCATGAATTAGCACAAAATAGTATTGATTGGTCGTTTGACAAGAGTACCTATAAACATAGATGGGGTGCACAGTGTGGCAGACTTTGAAGTTATTGATATATTGGATGAAAGTCAACCATATCTAGAACTGATGGGACTAGAATGGGATTTTGATAACCATGTGATCATTAACTTGAAGAAGAGGGAGATGACATTTTAAGTTTGATATTTGAAAGTTATTTCACCCTTGGACCCATCATAAGGGAAGAGATACATAGATCCAGCTAGAGGAAATGACATTGAAAAATTATATAACATGACTACATGGATGAATGATTATGTGAACCCTATTGTAGATGGTATGCTAATTTGGTGAAGTATCAGTTCTTATGAATATGATTCAAAGGAATTTCTAGAGCATTGGCAACAAAGAATGGATGAAGTCTCAACTAGCCAATGTGCATGCATAACCCGATACTTGTGTTGTATTGGAACATAATCATGTGATCCACTCAGGTATGATGGATTGACTGAAATATGATTTTTTGTGAAGGCATTTGAGTTGCAGGTACCTGAACAACAAAGGATGTTGGCACTATATGTTGTCCTAAAAGAGACTCCAGAGAGATGGTGGGTTGCACACAAGGAAGGAATGAAAGACTGGCCACAATGTAGAAGACTAATGAAAGTTAGGTTCAGGAATGAGGGAGAAAATATTGCGCAAATGTATACAAGAGAGAGTGATATAGAAGTTCATGTTGTGTAGTGCATGACTTTATGGAGTTCAGTACTAGAAACAAAATGGCCACACAGATTTATACATACCCTAGACACAATTATGAAGAGATGATATTTGGAAATGGAAATGTGCAGAGAGAAATCAATATGGGACACGTTAGCTCAGAGTTTCAAATCCAAACTTATGTTTGAACATGATTTTCCATCAATATATGCAGTACTAGAGGCTATTCGAACTAAGATATTCTTAGAGGAAGGGTCGATGGAGGTGGTACCATTATGTAGTGAACACATAGCTACTATGACTTCCCATGAGTTATTGGAGTGATACATTGTGGCTAAGGAAGAACATGATGAAGAATATCCCATAAACATACAAGTACCTGAGACATAAGAAGAATGAGCACTATAAGGGCCAGAGCTTGAATCCACCGCATACACCCAGATGATAAATATGTGGAAGGTAAACATTGGGATGACAAAGAATCTGAAGTTTTCATAGATAGGGGATTACTAGAGTGATGAGATAGTTGATATGATTGCAGAATTATTGCGCGAATATCAAGACCTAATCCCAAAAAAAAAATCATAGATGAAGGGGATAGTAGGGGATTTTGGTGAGATGAATATTCTATTGAAACTAGGAGCTAATGCGGTATGATAGAGACCATATAGGTTAAATATAAAGTAAAAGGAAAATGTGAAATTCAAAATATATAGGATGTTGGATGCATGAATCATTCAACCGGTAGAGGAATTCGAGTGGATCAGTCTAATGGTAGTACAGGACAAGAAGACTAGAGGAATCAAGATCTTCTTGGATCTGAGGAAGAGGAATGATGCATGTTTACGTGACCCATTCTCAACACCATTCACAAATGAGGTAATGGAGAATATAAGAGGCCAAGAGACTTACTCTTTTATAGATGGATTCTCTGGGTACCATCAGATAAAAATTTCCCAGGAGGACCAACACAATACTACTTTTGCGATAGAGTAGGGGAGTTATCAATATACAGTAATTCTCTTTGGACTAAAGAATGCCCCTGTAGTGTTTTCCAGAGTTGTGGTTGCAACGTTCAAGGAATTTATTCATAAGTTCCTTGAAGTGTACTTGGATGATTGGACTATGTTCATTCTACTAAAGGATCACATAGAAATCCTCATTCGTGTTATGGATTGGTGTAGACATTTTTAGATTGACTAAGGAGTTTCAAATTCATCATCAAAAGAGTACACCGTATCATCCTCATGCCAATGGGATAGTGGAAGATTTCAATAAAATCTTGGAGAATGATTTAACCAAGATATCCAACATAGGGAGAGATGATTGGGACTTGAGACTTCCTACAGTATTATGGTCCTACAGGAAAACAAGAAAAACGTTAGCAGGATAGAAACCGTTCAGGTTGGTCTATGGGAAAGAAGTAGTGATGCCAATTGAGTTTATTCTACCTATCCTACGCATTGCAGCAATCACTGATCTATAAAACTATAGTGCAATAGAGGAGATATTAGAAAAGTTAGTGCATCTTGAGGAAGATTGGTTTTTTGCAGGTTTCCATCAACAAGTTTATACGGAAAGAGAGAAGGCTTGACATGATAGAGACATTAAATAGAAAAAGTTTCAAGTGGGAGACTTAGTATTACTTTATGATAGTATATTTATGCAGCACCCAGGGAAGTTTAGAATGCACTGGTTAGGACCATATGTGATTCAACGTGTAATAGAGGCAGGTGTTGCACAGTTAGAAACCTTGAATGGAGAAGTCTTTGGAAAAATGGTGAATGGAAGTGGGATGAAACTATATAGAGATGACTAATGGTCTACATAGTAATATGGGTTGCACCAGACCACATGTATCATAGTAGTTGTACTATAGTAGGAAGGAAAAACACAAAAAAACAAATAAAAAGTAGAAAAATGAAGAAAATCAAATAAAAAGTAGATATAGGAAATGAAAAATCTTACAGAGTACTATGGCATAAGAACTTGCACAGAAGGGAGGACTATTACACATCATGATGGAACTACGCCAATTCAGAAAATAATACACAAAGTAAAAATATTGTGAAGCAAATAGAAGTAAAACCAAGAACAATTGTGTAGTCTTGCACTAACAAGACCATTGGAAGCATTAAAGCATGGAAATGACAACAATAATATGGTAGTGACAGGTCATAAAGACGTCATATAATATTAAATGGTAAAAGTCGTTGAAAATCACGACAAATTGGTAGTACGAGTAAAACTCACACGATGAATTTGGTAATAAAGATGTATTTATTTAACCACTCATCAACCTCGTTGGAACATTCTACAAGTTATTTAAGGCACAAAGAGGCATGCACATTTGGAAAGGAGGCACAAAACCAGTCGAAGGTCATTGAGTGTAAATCATTGTGACTGAGAGTTGCATGTAATAAAGATAAAACCAAAGAAAATTCAAGTGAATCAGATCTGAACTAAAGCTACCAAAGAACATCCACATAGCCAGTAAATGAACCTTTTGCATAATATGAATGGCCCAAAAAACATTGGAGCACCATCAGGAGCAGCGCAAAAATAGTCAAATCACCCAACAGTTACACCAGAGGTTGAGGAAATACCCAGAGCATCAGCCTTGGCTTCACAAGAAATATTTCACATAGATTACATCCCACCTGGGATGGATAATGCGCCACCAATCAAAGCACCAGCAGATGGGAAATACCCTATGAAAATAACACTAGTACCACCTGGTGTAAGTATTGAAGGAGATATGATCGACAAGGTTTTCAGCCTCAATTTAGTGGACCATGATATCCCCGATGATAAAAAATTCTTGGAGTTGTCTAGGGAAAAATATGTGTGCACTAAGAGCATACCAGGCACCGCAACAATAGTGATAGAGACATAGGTGTGGGAAATAGTGATGCAGGAGCATCTCCCACATCAAGCGAGCCAGCACGGAGACAATCAGACAGTTGGATGAGTGCCGACACAAATTTTGAAAATCACCTTGGAAGTTGTTGTGCGATCTTAAGTGAGTCATTAAGAAGGCGCACTTGTATATTGTAAATGGACCTTGAGTGGATTTCTCTCGTCCTTAGTAGGTAGAAGGCATTTAAAGTAGTTAATGTAGGTAGATAGAATTTAATTCTAGAATGGATAGCTTTTGAGAGCGCAAGAGGGAAATGGGATATAGACACCCTCATTGTGTATTGTAACATTATTGAAGCAGAAAGAGAAAGAGGATGCATAGAGTTGTGTAAGAACACCCATGCACAGATATTTGAATTAATATAAGAGCTGATTCAAATTCATGGTTTTGTGTTTGTTCTCTGTGTATTGATGTTGAATGATATGCTCATAAATGTTTGCTTCCTGTTATACATTTATATGCTGTGTATATGATTTCATGTTTGAATTGAAGTCTGAGAGGAAGTAGGAATGAGTTTCAATTGTTTCTCTATTTGAGCCGAGGATTCCTGCAAGGAGTGCAGTTGAAGTGTCTGCAAGGAGTGTGTTGATGAAGGTTCAAATAGGGATAAATTTTGTTCTCATTCACATAGAAGTGCAGTTGGGCACAGGAGTCATGAAAGGAGTGCGCGGGCCAAGAAAAGTCTCAGGATTGTGAACCTGAGTGAGATATTTAAGGACTGTTGCTGCAAGGGTGCATAGGGTCAAAGAAATTCAAGAACTTGAAGTGTTTGAGAACCTGCCGCAAGGAGTGCATGCAGGGATATTCAGAAAGGTTCAGAGTTGGAGAACGCTCAGGAGGTATAGAACCTTTGAGAAACCGTCGAAGAGTAGCACAAGAGATTGTGCTGTAGAGTGGTTAGAAAGCATTGCAAGTTTGCGTGCATATAGACAAGTTTCTGTGAAGGAACACTTGGACCTTCGCAGGAATCACCAAGGAAGGACGGACGGATGAAATTCTCTGAGGAGAATTCGTGACATCCCGTGAGCCGTTAGATCTTGTGGAGGAGAAAGGGAGATACAGTGAGTATTCCTGAGGGTTTAAGCTCAGTATAGATAGAGCTGTTGATCCAAGCCAGCCAGGGCCATTGGATTACTCACGGAATCACCTATCGAGATTTCATGAGGGAAGAGTCGAAGATTTAGTAGCGGAAATCGCGAAATTGTGAAACGTGATATCCTGACGGGTACGAGAATAGTGTGGGTCCGCAAGGGACAGAGAGGTGGATAGGTGGCATGAGTTTCGGAATTTCGTAGGGTGAAGTGCCGAAAAAATTGCATCAGGATTCGCGATACCGCAAACTCCGAAATGCCAATGGAGTGAAGGCATTGAAAAGTCAACTCGCGAGTATATCGGAGCTTCAGCATATAGGGACTCAAGAGTCAAAGAACCGAGTTTCTCGACATCACGAGTGTCGAGATCATGATAGAAAAAAAATCCCAAAAAGGAAAAGAAAAAGGGTCAGCGTTGAGTTGTATCGGGTTTCGAGGATTCGAGGGTCCAATGCTCGACCACTGACCTCGCGAAGTAGAAAAGTCTGATCTCCCGATAAGTAAAGAGAGGGGATCGCGTGGAGAGTTCTGTGGGTGCAGATTTCTCGATAGGGAAATAGAGGAACGTTAAAGTTCTTCAGGCCGTGGTAAAAGAGAAGATCCTATGAGTGGGCGTGCTTGCGAGCGCATTCTACGTCAAATAGGATTAGAGAAGTTGGGCATACTAAACCTGATGGATATCTCACACTTCATATGTAGTCTAGAAATTAATGCTTGTATGAAGTTTTTGATCATCTTCTTCCATGGGGGGACAATGTGGCTTAACCCCCCATTGTCAATTGATACTTGGTTTATTGCGCACATCACATGGCTCCCAAAATTCGAAGAGGATCCGACAATTTTTTTCAAAAAGGTATGAGAGAGGGCCCTATCAGAAGTAATGGAGGAAAAGTTTTAGGCTTTCAAGAATAAAAGGAGATTGGATGTTAAAAACATCGCCAATGACGATGTTCAATTTGCAACATAGGTATTGGCCTACAAGTTGTTGTGAAAATTTTGGAAGGATGAAGTACCAACTGCATGAATTGAAGATGCAGAAAAATATGTCGGAGGATTTCAAATGAATTGCCCCACCTTCTTGGTGAACCAATTTTTTCAATATTGTATTGAGGCCCAGGAAAAGGGCACAAAACTTCACTATGCATGGATTTTGATTTTGATTGCATTGGTCAGATGGCAGGAACAATGCTACTATCAATACATGGGCACATATGGTAGAGCTAGTATGGTTGCACAATATGCCAACTTATGGAATATGCCCAAAAAGGGAAGACAATATAACAATAATGTCACATTCCTTGTATACTTGGATACTATCAAGTATCTAATTGAGAATATGTCACACATCTCAAGTGAGACAGAGGAAACATACAAAGACATTACATGATTCAAGGAAGACATTCATCACATGTATGTGCATGAAACGAAGGAATTGGTGTGTCAGTGGCTTCCAACCAGTTATATGTTGACAACATAGGACATATCATTGATTGTGAATGATCGGGAAGATGGCTATAAAATCCCTGCAGAGAAAATGCGGCAACAAGAAGAGGAAGAAGAATGGGACAAGAGTGATGAAGAATGAGATGAAGGGTTGTGAAAATATGTAATGGGTTGTGAAAATAGGGGTTATTTTTCTTGTTCCCCCTATATTCAAGTTACTCATATAAAAGAGAGTAACTTAATGTAAGTTACTCATGTAAAAGAGAGGAATCCATGTATGAATTCTAAGGAGAGGATGCAGAGAGAGAGAGAGGCTTGCACTACAAAGTGGATAGGTTAGGAGGAAGGAAAGATAACCATAATGTATATTTGTAAGCATGGTGCTCAAGCCTAAATAAATTACCAACCACATAATAAATAAGCCATTCATTGTAGACATAGCCCAGAGTTAGGTGAACCAAGTTAACTCTTGTGTCGAATGTATTTTATGTGATTCTTTATGGATTTTGTCTGGAGTAATATTATATTATATTTATCTTATGTTTAATCCCTGTGCAATAATCACTATTTTTACAGTAATGGGTTATGTTGTAATATGAAATATAATGGAAGTATGATCTGAAATCACTAATTAGCTAATAAAGAATAGAGACAGGACAATGTGCACAGAACCAATAAGTAATAATGAATCAAATGGTCACCTCCCATTGCATCACTATTGTAGAAACCTGGTTCTTGCAGTCCCAATAGATACCTCGGGTGAGACTTCATTTGTACATGCAGGTGATGTCGAAAGGGCCAGTTTCTGGATGGTTTTGCTCATATAAGATAACTAGAACCTAGGGTCTTACAACCATGTGTAGTGCCAACATTTACCAACTTAGCCAAGTGTTCAATTTTATTCTTATGCCACTTCTCCTTTAGGAACAATGTGTATTTCCTAGCAGGTTGTCTGCATTATAGCATCTCTAAATACACTTTGGCTTCTTTTTTTTACCAAATCCCCCATAATTTCTACATGTTCATTATTATCAAGTAGTTCTCTTTTTTCCTTATTTAGTTGCTACTACAACTTCTAGTTTTCCATTTTCAATTTTTGGTTGTGTTCCATTTTTTGCATTGCTATAATCTAAAACGTTTCCTGCATATGTTGGAGCTACTTCTCCAAATCTTGAGAGGATTCATCAATGACCTATTATTTTTGTTTCCCCTTGTTATCCTCTTCCATTATCTTCCATTTGATGACATTAACTTTGGCCTTCTCCAACTCTAACAAGGCTGCATAGAGAAGTTTCTCTAGAGGGGTATTTCTCTTGGAGGTACCTTCAATAAGATGTGGTTTTTCTTCTTTTACTATTGTACCCTCTTCAGGTTCCTTCATTTTTCTTCTTTTGATCCCCCTAGACTAGGGGAATCGTCTACCTCTTATACTTGAGGTGTAATGGTGAGCAGAGTAAGTAGTGTTGGGATTTTCTTCTTTTGACTCCTTTTGATTCTGTTAGATCTTCTCCTTTTGGGATGAACCCATTATACACTAGTGTTTTTTAGGGGATTGACAAAGGGAGTCCTTAATTTTGTTAAATTATTAGCCACCTCTTTGTCCCTTTCATATACTTTATTCTTTTTCTCCTTCTTTTGTTGTTTTGATCATTTGGGTCTAGTTATTGTTTTAGGTTCTTCCCCCTTCTTCTTATCCTCTTCTCTTATTTATTCTTGTGAATATTCAAATGATTGTAGATCCATATTTAAAAAATCTACCCACAAAATTGTGTGTTTCAAACTCCTGAGAGCATCTGAAACTATTAGTTTTATAATTCCATGATGTGCCAAAAATTTTGGTTTTTCTTTCTTTACTTTTAGGCTCATTTCCTTCAATTACTGGAGGAGGAAGTAAGGAATGCTCAAGTTCTTGTGTGGTTCATGATTTAAAAGGTATTTGACATGGTGTAGAATCCTGAAGTGGTAGGAATATACCATACTCACTCTTCCTGTGATGTACTTGATTATGTGATAGGCCACTTTTGAACAAGGATGATGAGGGATTTACCTCCTAATACCATTTTTTTCTTCATGAGGCTTTTCATTTGGGAGGAAGAATGCATTTTTGGAATTAATGGATTCTTTTCTCTCCTCTTTATCCCAAGGGATACCCATGGGAAAAATAGATATCCTGCTAATCGAGGATTCATTGACCCTGATTATTAGTCCTCTTATTGTGGCCACATACTCCTACTCCTAGATATTCTAAAAATTTAGAGAAAATTCCATGGCCACTTCATCATCATACCCTCTAAGTCTTTAAAAATTCCCCAACCAGATACACTTTTGAAATATTTCCAATATATATGGATTATCATAGAACCTAGAAGGTTTTGTTGGCTCCGTTTTTCTAAACCCATCTCCCATGGTTGATGATGATAAGTAATATTCTCAAAGATGGTCTCAAGGGAAAAGTCTTTGAAGAGAGAAAATGAGAGAAAATTGGGTTATTGTTTTCCTTTAGAGGAACTTGCTCAGAGAATATGAAAGCTTAGGGATTTCTTTAGGAAGTTATGGTAGCTATTAAATTGTAGCAAGATTTTACTTGGGAGAAGAAAAAATATGAGGGCTCTTTAAGAAAATTCAAGGCAAGATAATGTTTACATGGTTGTTCTTACAGGAACGATTCAAATATATTTCTATAGGATTGTGTAAATATGTCTTCTACAGGACATGGGATCTTTTCTCAAAAACTCATACAAACCCTAGCAATGGTGATTTCAACCATATGTTTGAAAAACATAGGAATTTTAACAACAAATGAGAATAGTTAAAACAATGGAGAGATATTTCTTTGGCTATAAGGGTTTAATGACTAATTGTAGCAACCATGTTCCTAGAATGATTTTTAGCTCCCTGGATGAATAATTTCCCATCCTTCCATCCTGCAAGATCATCTCCTTTCTTAGCACAACTCAAAATCACCCTTCTTTTCTCACGATTTCGAAATGGTGTTCCAATTTCCCCTTTACTTCGAGTTATGCCCAAATTTCATATTTAGGCTATTGTCTTGTCCTAGTTGTTGACATGATGACTTAAGTACTCCTTAATTATTGTATTTGTATTCTTTAATGACTCTTTGAATGACACTCCACTTAACCACTTAACTCAACATGTTAATGAAACCTTAACACAAATTATGTCCACCCCCCTCTTACGAGACAGTTGAGCATCCTCATTCTCACCACCATGTTAGAATTTTATAAATGTTTTGACCACATGAAAAAATCATGCATATATAATTCTATGAGGCTTAACAAATGTGGAAGAGGGTATATTAATGTGATACATGTGTTACCTTTGCATGCATTTTATTTTTTTATGTTTGTAGGTCATTGGATTGATCTCAGACTTTATTGCTCATTTCTTGGTTGATGGCTCACTCAATGTTCTGGGAGATTCCTTCCTTGATGGTGTTGAAGACTTCCATTCTGACCTGGAAGTTGAAGACTTTATTTTGCAAAAATATCTTGGGTATTGTGGCTTTAATGTGTTCTACAGGATAGAGAATCATGTAGAACTGTATTTTTGCATGCTATAACATTTTCTATAGGATACAAAGTATCATGTAGAATTGTGATTTTGTTTTCTTGATTCTTATGCTTGATGTAAAAATAGATGAAGAATTGTGTGATGTTGTTGATTCTATAAACTAGATTATAAGTGTTAGTATTGACCATTGGAATTCTTGTTATTATTTGTGGAAATGATCATGTAGGCTGATCCTGCAGAATCCTATAGGATGATCCTATAGAATCTTGTCGGATTACCATGTAGATAAATTTTATTGAGACAAAGGGGAAAATGTAAAATGTTTAATATGGAAAGTGTTATTGATGTATGAGAAAAAGGAAAGAAAAAGGAATTATGAATGAAAACAATGGAAAGTGTTATGTAAGGAAGATGATATTGGAAGTGGAGATAAATTAAAAAATGCTTACTTACCTTATTGATTGTAGTTGAATGTTTTTTTATTTTATTTTTGTCTAGATGGTTACTACAAATGAAGTCCTTGGGTACTTGCAAAACAACAACATTAATATTCTAAAAAAATTCTCTTTTTTTTTTTCTCTTTTTTTCTTTTTTTTGGTTTACGTTTTCTCAAGGAAGAGGTGTCATTGTTGGTTTTCGCTAGTGCCCTGCCTCATTAATCCTATATGAAGGTTTTCTTGATGAGAATATTTATTTATTTCTCATATATGATACTTCCTCCATTGGAGGTATTCACCCATAGATCTGTCCTAGATGCCTCAAAGAGGTTTTCATCCAGGTATTTTATTCTCTTTTTTTTTGCTTTTTCATATCTCATTATTTGGATGGATTGAGAGAATCTTTGTTATCAATCACATCCATATTTGTTTTCTTCACTATTGTTGTAAAATATTCCCTTGTCATTGGTTTATTGTAAAATTTTATCCTGAATCCATTTGCTAGTAAGGGAAGTCCTTCATCAATGGTTCTAATATGGATTGAACCATTATCATAGCATTTTTCAATAGTGTGGGGACCTAACCACGTAGTCATCATATTTACCTTGAATTATTTTAATATTGAATCATTTAAGAGGGTCCAATCCCCTTATTTGAACTTGTTATCTTTGATCTTTTTATCATGCCAATATTTTATTTGTTGATGCACTACTTCAGTTTTGGAGAGTGCTTGTATCCTGTACTCATCTAAGGAATTTAGTTGATTCAATCTTTCTCATTGTGATGATGGTAAATCTATATTCATTTCAGTTATTGTTCTTAATGTATGGTATTCAAACTCAATTGGGAGCATGGATTTCTTACCATAGACTAACTTAAAAGGTGTAAGCCCGAAGGTAGACTTCCATGCAATGTTGTATGCCCATGTTTCTTGTGTGAGTTTCTTTCAATAATTTTTCTTATTCATGCTCACTATTTTTGTGAGAATGTTTTCCATATCTTAGTTGGGTACTCCATCCTATCAATTTTCTTATGGATGGTAGGGTGTTTATTTTCTTTGGTGGATATTGTGTTCCTTCATGATTTATTCAATAAGTCTGGATGTAAACTGAGGTTCTTGTTCTGTGACTATCTCTCTTGGGTAACCAAACATTGAGAATATGTATTCTTGAAGGAATGCAAATACATTTTGTTATGTGCATTCCTTAATATATTTTACTTCAACCCATCTGGTCAGGTAGGCAATGCATACCAATATGTTCTTCTTCTTCCCTGATGGTGCATCAATTAGGCCAATAAATTCCATGCCCCACTTGTAAAATATTTCCAATGATACTTGGGGTTGAAAAGGAATGTCATTCCTCTTTGTAGGATTCCCCATTATTTGGCATTCATCAAAATGTGAAGTTTATTATTGAGCATCTTTGTGTAAGGTTGGCCAATAGTATTCAACTTGTAGGATCTTGTAAGTTGTTCTCTTTTTCTCATAGTGTCCTCCACATGGTTCATCATGAGAATTATGGAGGATATAATGCACTTAATATTATCTTATTCATATCCTAAAAACTTGGTCTGGGAAAAGTTTTAATATATACCCTTCTACCCAAGTATAACCTGAGCTTTTTTGGACAATCTTGCATCTTTCTCTTTAGGAGAAATGTTGAGGAAACTTCCCTTTTGTTAGACAATTTTCTATGTCAGCAAACTAGGGGTTTGTGTTGATATGGGAAATATGTCCTCATCTGGAAACTAATCATCAATCATTCCTTATTCACTAGGAATGGTCAACTTGGACAAAAAATCTGCAACTACATTTTTCTTGCCAGGATTATCAAGAATAGTTAGATCAAGTTGTTGTAATAAAAAAAACCATCTAATCATTCTACCATTGGTATCGGGTTTATTCATCAATTATCTAATGGAAGCATGATTTGTATGTCAAAAAAAATTTATACCCTGTAACATAATGTCTTAATTTATTTAAAGCATGAACTACTGCTAAAAGTTCATTTTTTGTAATAGTGTAGTTTAGCTCTGCACCATCCAAAATTTTTATCATGAAATAAATTGCATAAGGTTCGTTATCTTCATCTTCTCCTAAGACTACTCCTACATATTTATCTGATGAATATTTAGATAAAATTGTTGTAATAAAAAAAACCATCTAATCATTCTACCATTGATGTTAGGTTTATTCATCAAGTATCTAATGGCAACATGATTTGTATGTACAAAAATTATATACCCTGTAACATAATGTCTAAATTTATTTAGAGCATGAACTACTACTAAAAGTTCATTTTCTATAATAATGTATTTTAGCTCTACAACATCCAAATTTTTACTTATGAAATAAATTTGCATAACGTTTTTTATCTTCATCTTCTCCTAAGACTAATCCTACATATTTATCGTGTGCATCGTTGTGAATATGAAATGGAAGGGCCCAATTGGGACCTGGTAGCACAAGAGAAGTTGAGAGATTTTTTTGTAAATGTTTCAAATGATTGCTGACAATTTAGAGTTCAACAACAATATAAATCATTGGATAGTGTTAAAACCTAGGTATGCACCTCTTCTCTTTCCCTCCATTATCCTATACATCAGTAAGCCTGCTTTTTATTCAATTTCTTTTCCATGGTATAATGAGTCAGTTTGATTTGTTCTCACCCTTCTATTGACTTTGCACCATTTTCTTGCTTTCTTGGAAGGTTATTGCATGTTATAGTTTGAGTTAATAACACCTATCATATTGAATTTATAATTGGGATTATAGCAAGTTGACCAAGCCTTTTTGATGCAAAAAAACATAGATTGAAAGAATATGCATGCTCTTGCAAACAACATGAAAGCACGCTGTTTTATCATTTTAAAAATTCAAAAAAAAAAAATTGTTTGAAAAATGTTGTGTTGGATCCTACATGTGTATGCATGTTCATGGGCACTCAATTTCATGAAAGGTTACCTCTTATCTCATCATTGCATAGTTTGTGTTAAAATTGTGCAAGTGTGCACCTCCAATTCTCATCATCACGGAACTATGATTAATTATAACTGCAGATGTTAAATTATATCAGATTAACATCCACATTCATCTCGTCACTTGCAACGAGAGGTACAGGATACCCCACAGGGCCCGTTATCACCCATCCATTATGAATATGAACAGGTGACTCCCACCAACCATGCAGTAGGGTAAAGTGCCCAAAACAAAAATTAGGGGGAAAATGAGATCTAAGAAGCATAGTCCTGACATTGTTAATGCATAATTTTTTCCCATGGAAACCTTACTTAAGAAATCCCCTGAAGCTAAGAAAATGTTAGATGAAATCAAACCATATATTAAGGCCAACATATCATAAATGCAAGGGTCTATGAAAGAATCACATGGAAAAGGGTCTGAAGTAGTACATAGGTATGAAAAGAGGTCCAGAAAAAGTAAATTGTAAGCTAATCACATTAAAGTTTCCACATATGATGAAGCTGAGGGGGATAAAGAGAGAGAGGTAAAGAAGGGTTTTATTAATCCAAGGTGGGTTTGATTAGCGATATAGAAGTGCAATACAGTGAAGAACATTGAGAACAAAAGAATTCAATAATTTGCAATAAAAGAATCAAGAGATGGACAAGCAACATTCTATGTTGCAAAAGAAGTAACATAAACTACAAAGAAAGCATCAGAAAACCAACTTCTTCTTGAAAGAAATAATCTAAGAGAGTTGAATTGTTCAAAGAAGAAAGGTTCCTTACTAATTCTAAAAATTTGTCACCTCTTGAAATAAATCCTGCACACTAAGCTACAAAAAATATCAAAATTGTAGAGAAAGGAAATCAAAGGTATTGCAGAATTTTAAAGAGGAAATACTTGCAATGTTTTCCTGTTTTTGTCATTTTATTTCGGTGCACCTTATGAACATATGAAGGAGAATATGTGAAAAATAAAAGATGTTTTGGTTTATAACAAGCTCATTCACAAAAACCTCTCTCATGGCCAGGAAGCGGGTATCATGGACTTTGGGAGAGTCGAAGACCATTGAGTTGTTTTCCATAAATTTGCCAAATGTTTATTTCCTTTTTTTGTCATTGTCTTTGGGCACACCCTTCGAATAGATGGAAATTCATTTTTTGAAAAATGAAAGATATTTGTTGGGAGCGGGCCCATGCATAAACCCTCTCATATTTTACAAGAATAGATGCAGTAAAGTCAAATAGATATTTGAGGCCTTTTTTCCCATAAATTCACCAAATTCTAGGTGATTTTTATCTATCTATGTTCCAGTTTAGTCTCCAATTGGAGTGCACGTGGGTATTCATGCACAGTTATTGCAAGTTACAAATGTCAAATTTTTTGTTAAGAGTTGTTTTACTCGATTATAGACAACAATCATATTTCACTTTTAGAAGTCTATGGATTATTCTATGTTTGAGACATTATTGTCAAAGTATAATAAGTGGTCATTTTGTTTGATATGAACCACATCTTTTGTAAGATTAAGTTAAAAAATTCCATGTCTATATTCCCAATTGAATACACTCGATTCAAAGAGTTTTTTTCAAGTGATTATGCATAGTTAAAATTTAGTTTTTTAAAGAGGGTTGAAATCCTCTGCAACAATGATAAATAGAAAGATTTGGTAATGAAGGGAGGTTTAGTTTTTAGTGAAATATTCAAGCATCGAGTAGTAGACCTGCACAATTGATTTTAAAGTTCTCTACCTAGTGAATATATCTCTTGATGACATTTTTGTTTTATCTCTCAATTCTTTATTTGTTTTAATCTTATCTTGAATCGCGGAGTTTGGAGATATGTGTGAAATGTACATTTCCTTCTTTCTTTTAGTTATTGTTTTAATTCATATTTTTTTCTATTATGTAACCTTCCCAATGTGCTATTTCTTTAGTAAAAGGATTAGTTATTTTGAAACATGTTAGAAGATTTGTATCTGGATTTTTCTTTAGGACTTGAAATATTATTTTGAATCTTAAATCTCACACAACAGGTAACTCATTGTATTGCTAGTTGTTGTTTCCTTTGTTTATATTTCCATATCCTCACATGTTCATCAAAAATTATGCCATTTTATAAGGGGAATTTGAATTCATATTGTTTAGCCAGTCCAACCGGGTTCACAATCACCGAAAACCCTATCATTAAATGACCAAAAAAGAAACTTAATTAATAAGAAATAACCATTCAAAACTTAGGTAGCTAGAATGTACCCTTTAGGATTTAAAGTCTTGAGACTTTAGGACCAACATCTTTTGGCATCGTTGTTGGGGAATAGACTAAGGAATCAATATTTTCCTAGGCCATGATAGTCGAGATCAGATTTTTAAGTAAAAAAAATCTGAGAAACACATATTGACTGCAATATTTTACCTAGAGACTCCACAATAAAAGAATCCACTAGAGGGCCGATCAAACCCTACTGAGAAAATGAAAGGTGGAAAGGAAAAGACGGGTAACAAACCATCAGATTTTTTAAAAAGAGCTCTGTTACACCTTCTCCGGTTCATTCAGGTCTTTCCTTTATGTAAAGAATTATCTTATGCTTTGTCTACTCATATGATTATAAGCCTACAATGTTAAATCCATCCTTGAGAAGAGAATATTTTCCCTTTTGCATTATTGATCTTAATCTCATTTCCCTTCATTTGAACCCATTAGCGAATGAGGTCCATATCTCAATTCCTCTTGAAGTTGACCCATCTTGTAAACCTGTGAATAACAAAGCAGATTTATCACCTCCTCAAGTTATTACTGCTCCATTTTATGGCCATATCACTTATGTTCAATCCAAGATCATTATAGTCTATACACCTATAAAACTTCTTTTTTTCCTCCATGACTACCCTCCCAATTTTTAGATTACCTTCCCACCCAGTTCAATGGAGAATATCATGTGACAATCGAGAAACACATGGTTTATTCTGAACAATTCACTGATCTTTTACAAATCATTAAACAGGGATATTTTCATGGTATTTTATCGATCGCCTTGTAAGAAACTAGTCTATGGATTAGGAAGCAGGTTGATTCAATAGGAGTATGATTGATTTTAATGAACAATTTTTTAAATATTGGGGTAAAAACAAATTTTTGATCAGTACTTGATTGAATTAAATTATTTAAAGAGGAAGGAGGATGAATCTCTTACCATGTTCAACATGAGGTTTCATATTTTTTATTACAATATGCCTAAGGATATTCAACCTTCTAAAACTGTTGCCTTGTTGTATTATATAAAATTTGAACACCTTGATCTTGTTTTTTTTATCTCAAAGAAAGGAGATCATCATCACTAGGCCAATTATTTGTTGATTCTAGAGATTGAGGGATAATTTTTGAATTCTGTGGTAAACTTGGATAGAGACATGAGGGAAGAATATGAATCTCTAGGAGATCATATTTAGGTTTGTTACTTTTCAGTGTGTGATCATCATTTTCATAATTTTGGTACTCCTCTAGATCTTCAAAACTCTTGAGTCAAATTTTTCTACTATCTAATATTAGGGAATATATATCAATGATTTATTCCTCCATGTTCAATGGAAATTTTCTAGTTACATCTGGAAGGATGATTATGCTTTAAATTTTCTTGGAGATTTTCAAGAGGCGATTTTGCAGTAATGAAACCAATTAGTTGAAGAAGAAGTTGTTGTTCCAAAACACCTTGATGTTCATATAACTTATCAGAAATATTTTTTTCCTTATGATCATAAAATTGATAAGTAGTGTCAACAATTTCTAGGACATCTTATCGATCCTAATATTTATGATGTATTTAGTATTTATGAACTGTTTTTATTTGAGCAAGAGGATAAAAATGTTGTTAAGGTTGTATATTTAACACATAAACAATTTGACCAACAATTTCATGAGGACATAGGATCCATTGTCCATGAAGAATAAGATCTCGCTTATGGTAGTTGTGTCTCCAAATTACAACTTGGTTTCAAGAAGAAACGTTTTCTATCATCATGGATTAGACATAATAGTAGAAAATTAGTATATGATTGTTATAACACAGAACTTGAAAGGGGCATTAAATTATTTTATCAAGAGCATATTTGAGTTCAAGACCTCCAGAGCCATGAAGAAAGTTTGTAGCCTCTTCTTGTATTCATGCTTTTAAGATTTCTTGAAGGAAAATCATTTTGCATAAAAAATGGATCAATGAAAGATGAGGATATTAGAGACAGCTCTCTGGCTTTGCAAAGAAAAGTGGTTAGGAGATTTTTGTAGTCAATAGTTGATTGCATGGATTTAGTTTTCAAAGCTACCAAATGTTGCAAATTTCACTTTGGCATCCATTTGCAGCTATGAGTATATATTGAATATGGAATATTTGTTTCACATGTTGTTTTCTTTCTATGTTTTCATACAAGAAGGTATGCAATCAACAAATTGTTTGAATGGTTACTATGGAAATTTGTTTAGACCTAAGTAGAAAGTTTCAAAAAATTAGAATAGGAGAATAAGATCATTTTTTTGATCATTTGTTTGCATTATTTTAGTGTGAATAAAATACCCCATAGCCCAATAAAAGAGCCTTTGGGGTATAGGCTGCATATTTGAAGGGTTTAGTTGAAATAAGACAAATACATAGTTGGAAGACAGCAGGGCAATTCACGGCCAAAGTGGGGGCTTGATTTACAGGGTAAGGAACCTGAATATTGTTCTTAGCACCTCACCGGGAAGTGCTATCACGAAGTTGAGTCAATGTTAAATACAAATTACGCACCTATTCTCTTTACGATCAAAATTGTCTTTTAAATGACTATGGTTAAATCTTTAATCTTAAGTATGTTTGCATGATAATAATTACACTAGTTAAAGATTTAAAATGTTGATAAGTTTTCTTGAGGATAACTATTGCAACAAATAAAAGAAATGTGAACAAAAAACCATAAAAATACACTAGTAATTGATAACGAAGTTCGACTTTAACTCTTAGCCTACGTCTCTGGGCCTTTACAATTTATTTGAGTAGGGAGGCCTCTTTAATATTAAATGATTCAAAAGTACATAATAATTACATCAATTAGATTTTAGGCTGGTCTCATTTTGTTCTTCTCGACCTCAAGATCCAACACAATTGTGACGTGAAAGAGGTGGAATAGAACTCATGACTTGACCTCAAAATCTCTATAAAGGTGCTTGGTATCTCTACATAAAGTCATTGACTATGCATATTTCCGCATTATTCTCATGCAGCCAATTATTTAAAATTTGGATATAAATAAGGGGGTTGAGTGGAAAAATCCCAACCACCCCCCTTCCTTAGGCTGAAATGTGGCTCAAAAATATCACAAAATATGGAATTTTGTTTTCAAATATCTGAATATGGTTTAAAAACCATATCATATGGTCAAACACACTTTATGTGACATGGAATCATGGAATACATAATAATTGGAGTGCACATTTATGTGGTTTTCCAACCATATTACATATGTGGAACATACAATAAAAGGGGACATTAAAATATGGTTTTAAATGCCATATATTGTGGCATATAATATGGAATCATGGCACGAATTTGTTATAGCATGGGCTCCCAAGAAGGTTGCGATATTGAACCTCCTTAGCGCATTTTTATGAACCATATCCACAACATATCTAATTTAAATTAATAATTTTCCACTATATGAACAAGAAATAGATATATCCCGACTTGTAAGTGCAAAATGTTGAAGTCATTTTAATAGAGAGGTTGTAGGTTCAAACCTCGTAGAGAACAGTTAAAACCAATTTTTTGAACCGACCCATTGACCTAATTGAGCTCCACACGTGGCACCATGTGGTGAATTTTATGTCGACATACTTATTCTAAAATTCCTAGTCACTTGCTTACTCATTTGTACAGTCAACCCTCAACCTGCCATGTGTCAAACTCTTCCATTGCAATGTGTCCAACCATATGCACCATGCCAATGTGACTCGAATTTTCCATGGCCAAACTCGGAAGTTGCCCGCGATGTCCTTTGACAATTGACTTTTTTGTTGTTTTAGCGAATTTTAGAATCGAATGGTTAGCATCTGAGACTCCATTTTCAAAAATGATATACCACCAGAATCAGTGTAGTGAGCTCTTCACAATGGCAATGGTTTATCCCCATCGAGGAACTTTGGAATTTTGTCCTTTTCAAATCCATTTTGGATCACACCTCCCCAGGACCTTTTGTTCCTCCAAAATGATATTAACCAGACATCAAGTGAAGGATAAGCCTCCCCACTTGTCATTTCTCTATCAAATGTGTCTTGTGTACTTGTCACATCATGATCAATTGAAAAAAAAACATGATAATTGTCACATATTGTTAGCCATATTTATTCGTTCACATCCTTCTGAATTCACTACTATCCATGTAGAAAACAGTAGCAATGATAACAATATCATAAACATCACTGAAAATGAATAGCGATGTTTGTTCATGACCCACAAGCTTGCATGACAAAAACTCATCTTGAAGTAAAGTATGGCTAGATTTACATGCTATGACCATTTTACTTTATTGCTTAAGATCATCTGCTTTATTTGGTACAATCATAGTTTATTTCTTACATAAGTTGCCTTCTTTAATTGTTCCATTGTAAAAAAAATGATTCCCTTTGATATGATGAGAATGCACATGTTTCCCCTTCTTTAGTTAAGTGATATTGATTCTATTCCCTTAAAGGTGCTTTATTGATGGTATAAATAAAGGCTACCCAAGACCATTCCACATGCCTCTAATGGAACCCCATCACATGTTACCTCATCCCACAAACTTAAATGTAATTTCAAACTTTATGATGCATTTCTTTTATTTATGGGAAATTTTGTGATTTTTATTATCAATTTAGTGAGTAGGGTTTGTGATGTAACTTAGTTTTTATTTTCAACTTCTTAGCAGTATGAAATTAAATTAGCTTGATATTTGTTATCTAACAAAGTGTCGATATTTGTATGTTTCATAATCATTATATAAAACAATTTACTTCTTGAATCAAAACCATCACCAATTTTATGTGTCAAACCAAGCATTTGGCGATTTTAGTCTCATCTGAATTTGACCTTGGGCACGTTGGTTTGCGATTCTTTAGAAACTTTTTTCCTTCCTTATTTTCTTTGAACCACTTCGGTTTCTTTTATGGGTGCAATTTCCAACAATGTTCTTCATGGGTGCCTTTATTCCTTGTAATGTTTTCAAGGGAGATTATCTTCCTCTTCTCTGACCAAGTTTTGTTTCTTCACCTTACCTTTTCCATTTCCTTCTTTGTTTGAATGTGATTCCCCTTATTCTTACTTCAGAAGTCACCTCTGGATTGCTGAAGAGGTAAACCTAATTCCATCAAAATATTTTTGAATTAAAAGAGTGTAAGTGGGTGAGTCAGAGAGAATTCAAAGAAAGGAAAGACTTAGCGAGAGATCGCTGCCGAAGGATCAATGATGGACCATTGGGCTATGGAGTCATAGCTTGATCCACCTAATGAAGGCAATTAATCTTCCTATCAGACAAAGGATTTAAGTGGTGGTGATAAAGAGAAAGGCAGAAAGTGTCTGAATAATAAACCATAAAAATAGACGAGAATGACACGGATCCTCCATTGCCTCAGGAATACATAAATCAAGGGGTTTACAATGATTTAGACAAGAAGAAAAACATGGGTCGTCTGTTAAACCATGAAATATGGGAATGATAAAGCTTGAGATCCTCCATCGCCTAGGGAATCCATAAATCAAAGAGATTACATAAAAGTGGGAATGGGAAACAGCGTCTGGTGAACCATGTGAAAGATGCGTTAGGATATAATGGATCCTCCATCACCACGAGAATCCATAGATTAGAGATATTACATCCAGACGGGAATGATAAATAGAAAATGAAAACCAAAGAGATGATCTGATATAACAACTGAAAGGAATCTTCATTAACATAACAATTTACAATCTACTTTAGGTCCTCCAACACAACAAAAGAAGCTCACGATCATCGACTCCCAAAGGAATTTCCCCAGTTAGGGAAAAACTCTCCCCTTTACAAATACCAAAACTAATACTCCAAACATTCTCGATGTGGAAGTCGAGCTAACATGGTGCGTACGTCATACTCGGTCGGGCTTGCACTTGCATTCTTAGATCAAAATGTGATCTCCGGATCACCATGGGCTTCTGAGGAAATCCCTACTCACAAAGGTACCCTGGTAATATTTTTCATGGTTGGCTCCTAGATGATTTTCATTCATGGGTTGAGCTGAGTTTTCATCTACTAGTACCTACTTTAATAACTTCTTCATCGGGATCTGAGCAGTAGGAGTTGACTTCTTTAGAAAATGTGGCGAACTCTTATAGTAGCCAACACTGGCGTTTTGGCCCTTAGTGCTGCTTACATAAAATTTTCTCCTCTACCTACATATGACCTTGGGCCATGACCCAGCAGCACTTCTCTATGAAATTTTTGGATTTCGCATTTTAGAAGTTTTCACTCCCCTTGATTTCAAATACTTTGATGCTCGAAATAATGAAATGGACCATCTAGATCAATGGTCAGATTTACCTTGAATATGACAGAGTGAGATAATTTCATGAAAAGAAAAATCTCTAGTATTGTTGCTGGAGTAATGACACCCTTTCTTTATTTCCATGATTCCATATGTCTGTGGACTATGATCATGGGCCCAAACTCAAGCGCATCGAGGATTTAGATGTTTCCACGAACTCTCGTTATTAACTCAATGCTCAAACCACGAATACATGAAATCCCAATCTCATGGATCGGTGACACATGTCCCCACTGATATTAACATCGGGACCCTCATTACTCGACATTTTTGGGGTATAAAGCCTTCGGAACCTGACTATGCGACATTTTGGGATATCAACATCCCGCGACCTCATCTATTGGCATTTGAGACCTCGACTGTCAACATCTCCTCACTGAGATTTTCCAAAATAACTTTTTCCATTACTAATATTATTGCCACGTGTCCTTCTAAGAATAGATGGCCCATGTCTTTCATGATTTCACATTCATGAGTCTCGATTTTTCCTTTGACTTCTCCATCCTGAGTTAGCAAAATGATATTCTTCCACCTTCCTTCCGTACCAACAACTAAGTTTACCTCACAATTTGGACCTCGTCATGCGTTCAAACCTCATACCGATTTATGATCGATAAGCCCTGAATTGTCGTTGATCGATCGCCCTATTAAGATAACCATTGCTAAAATTTTTCTTGCTACCGGCTTACTTGATTTGAGTCCATATTAGACTTCTCTAAGTGTTGTGCTTTGTGCTCAAGGCTGATATCTGCGCATTCCATGGGCTTGGTCATCCTGTGACCTTTTTATAGCTATATGTGATAACATTTGGATCCACCGGGGATGGCATGCTCCATGGGCTGCCAAGAACAAAGGTCAGTAAGCCTTATGCATTGAGTTTGGCGGAGTCAGAATCAAAGATCCTACGAGAAAAATCACAGGGACAATAAGTAAAAGCGAAAAATAAATACACATGTCAGGCTTGTTACCCATCCCTAAACTAATTAATTTTTACATGGTTCTGGGTGAAAGAAAATTTCCACCATAGCCATTCAGCAAGTAACTTCCTAATGGAAGCTCGCTACTATCAGTGTTGTGTAGATATGGCCTGCAACCATGGCTGACGCAGTTTACATTCTTCAACTTTCACTCCTAATGATGAGTTAGGATTAAAGTTGGGAGAAACCCTCAAAACATGAAAAGGAAATACAAATCCATTATATTGCTGCATAGGCTCATAGGATTCAATGACTTCGAGAAAATTTGGTAACATGCGTACTATACTTTACGGTTGCTTGCACATTGCTAGATAATAAACGGTGCTTAGAACGGGTAGAAGTTTGATGCAGGTTGACGAATCTCGGATGATGGTTTCTCATTGACAGCCCGAGGATGGGTGAGGATAGCTTCCCGCCACGTTTCTCCTCTGGATTCTCCTTCTTGGCTTTCTATAGTTCCAGGCTCTTGATCATCATAACGAGATGCAGGGAAAGAATCTGTTACAACCGATATTGCTACTCGCGTCTTTTGCGAGGGCTTCAATGATAGTTTGAGTTTCCACCAGTAATATTCTTATTTAGAAATAAGGGATAAAGACTCGCACAACATGTTCGCGGAAATCCTATATGAAATGTGATTCATATTTGTCATATCTGGGGTATTGGTTGCTTCTCTACGTTGAACATAAAACTATGATGTGGGGCTCTGCTTTGCTTTCCTCTTTTGAATAATCATCAATCGTGAAGGACACAAAAGATTATGCCGGAGCACGAATAGGGTTTCCTCTAGGTTACATGATATTCATTATCATCCTGATATAGCTGCCAGAACATCGCACTCAGAAATGGAAAATCATCTGCGTTTTCTTCATATTCCAACCTTTCTAGTTTGGCAGGGAGAGATTTTACGGAGTTCCATTCAATTAAGCCCAAATCTTCTTCCTCCTCAGTCTTTATCCTCGCCAGCCAACCCATTAGGCATAATTAGTATCTTGATCATGGCGCCCATTGTTCCTCTACAACAATTATGACAAATAAACTCAAATGGGCCTGACGCTTGGCGGTGTCCATTAAGCGTAAATTCTCGGGAGGAATTGCTAGCGGGAATGAATGATGCCCTCATGAGGCATCTCCACCTTAATGAGAACTTATATTCATTAATACATCTTCGCGTGTATCTCCCATTAATCGCCAGTTCATGAGCTCATGGAGATGCTGAGAGTTATCTCTTCGTTCTCAATAACAGGAAAATAAATCACCCCATTCATCCACTGATGGGGACAACATTACGGAAAACCGAGGGCGGTAGAAAAAATTAAAGGAGCAGCACCGATTAAATTTTGTCACGGCATTTCAAAACCAATGGGTTGCCCTGAAGGAAGTTTGATCCTTTAATGGATTTTCCAAGTGAATGATATGAAGTAGGAATGTATCTACCCTTTGTTCGCCATGAGACAGGACGTCGTTATTGTTCTCGAGGGCTACCGGTGTAGCAGAAACAATTCTCTTGAAAGCAATTGGAGTTGGTGGGTACCAGTGCACGGGTGCAATCTTTGATATCCGGTCCCCATGCTGCTAAAATCAATAATCTTTGTCAAATTACACAGGAAAGTTTCCTTGCTTCATCTAGACAAAACTTACTATAAATGTTATGCCAGAGTGCCTCGGTTACATGAGGAGAATGAAAGCCCTATTACCATCAAATATTTGTAATTCGAAAGTGTGAGTGGAATTGAGTCGAGTGGGCTGCCAAGAAGGAAGACATAGCGAGAATCGCTGCCAGATGTGGACCGCTAGAACTATGGAGTCATCAAAATCCCACCTAATGAAGGCATTCAAAGCTCCTATTAGACAAAAGATTTAAGTGGTGGTGAGAAAAGGCAAAGGGTCAATACGGACTGATAAACCACTTGAAATAGGCAGATGACGTGGTCTCCCTAAAGCCCACCAGGAATCATAAAATCATGGGTTTTAAAGATTTAAAGGCAGAAGAAAAACATGGTGGATTTGTTGAACTTCATGAAGATGGATCATGAATGAGAAACTTCAGTATCAAACACCCTCGGTATCATAATCCGGAGAGATTACATCCATACTGAAAGAATGAAAACCCAAAGCATGGTGGAACCATATGAAGATGGGCATGATATTGCGGATCATCATAGCCCTCAAGATCCATAGATCAGAGAGGTTACATCCAGACAAGAATGAAAACAATAAATGAAAACTAAGAAGACAGTTTGATATAAAAACCTAAAGGAATATTCATTAAAATAACAATTTACAATCCAGGACCTTAGGCTTACAACAAAAATATAGTCATCACAACTCCCAAAGATTTCCCCCAGTCTGGGAAAAACCTCGCCCCCCCTTGCAAAATACCAAAACTAATGGTATAACAAAATAATTAAAGCCCGCGGGAGCATGCTGGAGCATTCCGGCAACAACATCTTCTCGGCCGGTTACACTTTCATTCTTCTATCGGTAGCGATCTCGAATGTCATGGAGCTGTGGGGAAATTTGCTGAAATGGGTACCGCGTGACAACTCTATTTTCATGGACATCTCCTCCACATGTTTTTCGACTGGTATTTTTTAGCTACCAACACCCTACTGCTTATTCAATGGGATAAATTTGAGGTTGAGTTGACTTGCTACGGAACATGGAAAATCACGGTGACCTCTTATGGCCAGTCAACACTAAGCGTTTCAACCTGGCGCTTACACGAACTCTACTCCTCTGCCTACATCGACCTCGAGCCAGCGACCCGCGCTTATTCATATGAAATTTGGGATTTCTCATTTCGGGAATCTTCACTCCAATTGATTCCAGTAAAAAAATACCGTCTTTCGAAACTGCAAAATGGTCCATATGGATCAACGGTCAGATTCGATTACTTTCATTAGTCGAGAAGCGATTCAAGATCATTTCCTTGGACAATCTCAGTCGCCCACTGCTCGATAGGATTTTTCTCCTTTCTTCGGCCTTCCCTACTTCCGCTATGTCGCGGGCTATGATCATGGGCCCAACTCGAACATGTGATTTCACATTTCACAAATTCTTGTTGTGCTCCATGCGAAAACCAGAATTAGTGAGAATGGAAGGCGATCTCATGGATCAGATTGCCATCGTCACTGTCGGACGGCCCAAATGGAGCAATGACATTTCGAGGATATCATCGTACATCGGGACCTCGGCTATCGTCATTTCTCACTTGAGATTTTTTGAAATGACCTTCTCCATGTAATCTTTGCCACGTGTCCTTCAAAGATGGCCTAGATAATTTTAACGATTTGGCGTTTCATGAGTCCTCATGATTTTTCCCTTTATTTACTCCATCCTATGAATTGGTAAGTACTGATATTGCCACCTGCCCTTCCTAACTTTCAGCGACTAGGATTTACCTCATGATTTTGGACCTCTGCTCGGCGTTAAACCCTCGTTACCAAGATTTATGATCTTGATCCTTGATAGCCATCGATATGATCACCACGATGGATCTCCATCAACGAAGTGATCGCACCAAAACTTTGCTTGATTTGAGTCCATATCGGGCTATCTAAGTGTTGTGTTTTGATGCTTCTTGCGCAGACCAAGAGCTTGAGTAACCTCCTACCCTTGACAACTATGGCAATGCGAAATGCTAATCTATTGCCACCTGCCCTTCCTAGCACCAACGACTAGGATTTACCTCATGATTTTTGACCTCTATCTGACGTTAAACCTCGTGCAAATTTATGATCTTGATCACCCAATGGCCATCGATATGATCACCCTGATGGATCTCCATCACTGAAAATTGATCTTGCTCGCTTGCTTGATTTGAGTCCATATCAGACTGCTCTAAGTGTTGTGTTTTGATGCTTCTTGCGCAGACCAAGAGCTTGAGTAACCTCCTACCCTTGACAACTATATGTGATAACACCCCTGATACACCAACTCCAGTTTTTCCTACTTCAATATATGTCTCTTTAACATAAATCTCATCAATATTAGTGATCCAGGATCTTTTCATCGAGTGACTTATAAATAATTGCATTAAATGAGCATAAATTACTGTGCACCATTAAAGAAGGAAAATCTCAATAATGAAGATACATAAGCATAAAATCTGAACACAAAATCTTGATAACGGATTTCATCCCTGGTGGAATACATCTTCGAGTCCTACTCTCAAATGGGTAGGCTTTTTCATTAACTCAACAAAATAATTTGGCAAAATACATAAGTATACTTCATTCTAAAATCAAGATATAGAAATATTGCTCAAATCATAAAACAGACAACACCATTGAATTTTTGGCGTCGAATTACCCAAAAATGATTGTATCCACGCCTCAATCCGACTCTGGCACTACCAGGCCCAAGAATAATTTTGTCTCGGTCTTCATGCCCTACAACCTACAATAAGTGTTGATGTACCCTGTCTCAAAAAGTGTGCCT
>SNQJ01S0120740.1:0-16565 GCA_010110895.2 Picea sitchensis
CTTTGTCACAATGAAGGATTATAATTAGTGTGAGACTATCAATGTCATTAAGGTCAGTCAAAATTCTCTCATCGAGAACCCCTTTCTTCCTTGAAATTTTTAGATGGAAGACATATCAATTGCATATTGTGGGAGTGGCTAGTGACCCAACGATACTCAACTATATTTGAACCCACGACCTCTTGGAAACATGCATTTGAACATTCACTTCAAACCAATTGAGCTAACTTACTGGGATGTGTGTATTTTGGGTGGTGTGTTTTTTGAATTTTTAAAAGTGTTATGTTTCTAATTGACTTTTTTAAATTATTGATTATTATTTATTTATTATTATTATTATTATTTTATGCGTAATGTGTTTCTCGAGGAAACCCACCCACCGAGCTCTTCCCCTTATTCCGAGAATGATACCTAGGGTAAACCAAATTCTTTAGAAGCTCAAATATTTGTCATGTCACTTATATGAATGGAACCTAGGTGGTGAGGATAACACTCCACCACACAACCACTCAAGCTCAACCCGATTGACAAATTATTTTTGTATTTACATTTTTTTTTTCCTTTTTTGGGGGGAGGATGCAGGAGGGATGTTTCATATGAAGCAAAGGTCTATAAAGGTCTCCTTGTCAATCACTAATGAGAGTGCCACTATTTTTTAAAAGAAAATCAAACACTTATTGTTCTAAATGCAGAAGAATTAGCAAAAGAAAAATCTTCTTGAACTTGAATATAGTGAATTTTCACATATTTTAATTCAGGTGCAATATTTATGTGCTCTAATTTTATTAAAATGACATTCTAAAAACTTCACACACACACACACACACACACACACACACACACACACACACACACACATATTTATTTATTTATTTTGATTCCACAAAAAAATATGGTATTTTTATTTTTATTTTTTTAAATTAAAATTAACATGACATTTTTACATATTTACCTCAAAATTTGAGAAAAAAAATGACATTCAAAAAAAGATTCTCTTCTAAAATTGATATTTTTCATGTATTTTCAAGGAATTTAGATATCGTAAGATTATGATTTTTCTTGCAAACTTAAGTGTGTATATTCACAATAGCATTTTGAGCTCAAATCTCCAAATTAAATTGGATAATATTCTATTGAAAAATAAAATCCTTAAGACATAACCCTATCAATTATCTCATACTTACTTATGGGGAAATATCTCAAGGTCTCTAAATATCTTGTTCAATCTTTTCTATGGTTTTTCCATTGTACCTTGCATAATGAGCAACCAACACATTCTTCACATGTCTAACTTTCTTTGTGTGAAATGTTAATATTTGTGTATCAATTAATTGTTTTAACTTTATGATAGTCGAGGGCTAAGAAACATGATTATTTGTGTATCAATTAATTGTTTTAACCTTATAATAGTTGAGGGCCAAGAAATGTGATTTCCTTTTCGGATGGATGGCCAAAAGTGTGGATACCTTCCCCCAACTTCAACTTTCTTGACTGTGACATAAACATAAGTACAATATGCCATGAACTGAAGACATTATTGTAGAGTACTCATAATTCCCTTTAATTGCATCATTGATCCATGTAAACACATCTTTAGTATTTCTGATAGAATAAATTTATGTAAACACATTATCAATATTTTTTATAGAACAAATTTAGCCTCCTAATATAAGTCAAGAGACCCAGGACTAGGATTTTTACCGAAACAATAACAAAAAAAAACTTTAGTTTACTCTAAATTGTTTCAGTCTCTAGATTCGAAATTGTGACCTCTTAGGAGGAAACACATATTCTTAACCATTAGGCCCACATATAAATCTAAAACTAATTTGGAAGATCATAGTTCTTAACCATTAGGCCCACATATAAATCTAAAACTAATTTTGTATTAGTAACTCCCAAATTCTTCTTCTCTTTTCATTTTCATAAAATACACTTTCCATATGCATTTGGAAGATCATAGTTGAGGTAGTGTTCACTTATATCAGCGGCCTCATCATGGGGGATATAACGAGGCATTTCATGGAAGTTACTAATTTAAGTGCAAAGAGATGTTAGAATTCTTAATATAAATTATTTTGAAATAATAAATATAATAATATATTCATGTTTTTGACATGTGTTTTTGACATATAGTGAGCCTAATGGTTAAGAACATGTGTTTCCTCTTAAGAGGTCACAAGTTCAAATCAAAGAAAAAAACATGTTTACAATTTCAAAGAATCTTACCTAAAACAACATGTTGATCTGTCAAAATTAATTGATTCATTCATAAGAAAAAAAAATCATAGGAAATGGTTTTTCTTTTATTTGAAATATGCACTACAAAAGCATACTCTTTTATCCCTTTACATGTTGGGCTCTCAAAATTAATTGATTCATTCATAAGAAAAAAATTTCATAGAAATCTACATGCAAATGGGTTTTCTTTTATTTGAGCTAGTGCATTATAAACACTTTTCTCCCTCTATTTTTTTCATCGTTGAAATTTATATCATCCCTTCTTTAAGTACATGGGTCCTCAATATTTGAAGTTTCAACTTCTTCTTCTTCCAACCCGAAAGCTTTGCAAGCAAATTAATTAATTTCATTTTTAACTTTCAAAACACTAGAAATTTTAAAAAGAGTTAGACATGTAAAATTAAAATTAAAATTATATGTGGCTGTTTAATTATTTTTCCTTGTTTTATGACTTTACATGGGTCACTTATGAGGACAACGACATAAAACAAAGAAAAAAATTAAACATTTATATGTATATATATATATGCATATAAGATTTGGTTTATAAAAGTATCCTTATAAGGAGAAAATGATGGGTAGGTAGTTATCTAACTTGTAAAATTTATGGGTTAACAATTTACTCCAAGTTAGTTGACAAGTTCCTCTCCAAAACCACATGCAAAATCTTTTCAATATAGGAAAAAATGTTCAAATTGAACACACAATTTTAACACTGCTAGGAACCAAGACACAATTATACGAATAATAGGTGGTGGATATAACTCCTATTTAAACCTTCCTAGTATACCCAAAGTTTGGTGTTTGACTATGTCTACACATGGATTTTAAAGTTGTCTAACACAAGACCTCCCTTTGTTAACACTCTACACAAGAAAACTGAGAACTAATATGCCTTACCTTCATACATAGAACATACACATACCTTATAATCCACCTTAATAGTTACATAACATTAATGTAAAACAACCTTAAAACTAGAAATTGTACATGTTCAAATAGGTTTCCACCAAACCCTTGTAATTGTTAAGACATAACCCCTAACATTTATAACCCTCTTAAGCTTATAAACCCTACTATAACCTCCCTATCCCCTACCATCTATAATCTCAATAACCCCTATCCCATTAACAACTAATATAACCCTTGGTATCTATAAAAACATCTAATATCTAATCCTTACACCTTCTATTGCATCTAACTAAAATAACACTGGATTCATATACCCTTTGATCCATAACCCTATAACCCATATCATTCCTAACCCATATTACTCCCAACACAAATAACCACTTCCACAATACATTATAACCCATAATATAAGACATAACCACTACAACTCCTAATCCCTAAAACTTATAACACCTATAAAAGTTAATCCATAAACATTATAACCCTCAACCCCTACCCCCAAACACTTATAATTCCTAATATAACCTTAAACTCTTATATCCTAATCCTTAAACCCTACGACTCTTAACCCATATAACCCTTATTATTAATAACCCCTAAACTCTATAACCCTCAAACTTTATAAACTCTACACCTAATAGATAGGATTCTTAAGTCGTATAACCCCTTACCCCAACACTTGTAAACCTTAACAAATATAATCCCACAACCCCATAATGAGTGTAACATTCACCCCAACAACCTATCACCCCTAACCCTCATAATTCCTTACCTTGATAACCTTATCACCCCTAATCCCCATAATGCATATAATATTGACCCGTATAACCTATCACCCTAATCTTTATAATTTCTTACCCTTCTAACTCCTATCACCCCTGACCCATATAACTCCTAGCCGTGGTAACCCCTAAACTGTATCCATGTTAACAACTAACCTCTAAACCATAACCCCTAAACCCAAAACTTGCATAATCCTTAAGACCCTAAACTTGCATAACCCCTAACCTATATATCCCTTACCCTCCATAACACCTAACCCATAATCCATATAACTTATATATCTTGTAATCCCTATAACATATAATTCGTAGCCCATAAAATCTATACATTTTAACCACTACAATTATTAACCTATATTAACCATAACCCTTATCACCCCTAAAGCATATAACTTTTATCTCTCTTAACTGTTATAACCCCTTATCCTTAACACCTATAACATATATACCCTTCACCCCTTTGACCTATCACCACCAACCTTAACCCACATTAAAACTAACCTCAATCATCCCTAAATCCTATAATCCTTATCATTATCAACCCTTATAACCCATTACCCCTAACAACTATAACACAAATACCTTTACCGCTTTAACTTATCAACACCAACCTTCATAATATATAACACCTATTAACCCATACAATCCTTATAACCTGTATTCCTAAATGATATAACCCATACCCATTATAATCCCTTACTAACCCAATAAAATATAACACCTATAACCTCCAATACCCCCATCCCCAAACTTGCAAAATTTCTAAACCCAACAATCATTGACACATATATCCCCAAACCCCTATAACACTTAATAATTAACTCTTGAACCCTATAACCCCTATAATCACTAATTCATATAACCATTATCAATCCTTAACTGATCCTATAACCCCAAATTCTTAGTCCCTATAAATATTTACTATAACTTTTATCCCCCCTAACAGGTAATGTAATCCCTAACACATATAACCACTAAATTCTATATTACCTAGCTGCTAAAAATTAAACACTATAACCCCTAACTCATAATTTCTAAAATCTATAATCCCATACCCCTAAGCCCCAAAATTATAATCCCTAACTCCTCACCTTATAGACCATATAAACTTTTTACTCCTATAACCCTTCATCCATAAGTTATCAACCCTAACACTTATGAACCTATAACCCCTAAACCTTATAATCAATATAACCCATATAACCATTAACATGCAACCCTTATAACCCACATACACCAATATTTATAAACCATAATATTACCACTAGCACCTTTAACCCTAACATTTGAACCTTATCCCAAACCCTATATCCCCTAAATCTTATAAACATTGATATAGCCTTAACCTCTAAGCTTTATAATCCCAACCCATGTAACCCTATATGCCCTTACTCCTAGCCCTTATATCCTTTAACTCTTATAAACCCTAATATAACCCCTGAACCTTAACACCTATAACTCTTCTTCCTGCTCCCCAACCATTATAACCTAACCCCTAAACCCCATATTCTCCAATTATTAATACATGCAACCATATTCTCCAATTATTAATCCATGTAATCCCTAGTACCTATCACCTTAATTCCTATCCTATAATTCATAATATAATCCCTAACCCTTAAAACACATAAACATTAACCCCTTAATCCACTATCACCCCTATACCTTAGATGGTGCCTAACCCTTATCTTCTATAATAAATTTAAATCATAACCCCTATAATATTCTAATCCCAAATCTACGTATTACCTTTATAACCATTAACGCCTAACCTTTATAAATCCTAAACACTCACTCTTTTTTTTTAACTAGAATATGTATATTTGTATTAACCCTTATCTTCTATAATAAATTTAAATCATAACCCCTATAATATCCTAATCCCAAATCTACGTATTACCTTTATAACCATTAACACCCAACCTTTATAAATCCTAAACACTCACTTTTTTTTTTTTTTTTTTTAAACTAAAATATGTATATTTGTATTAGAAAATTATAGTAGCCACATTGGTCAACATGATAATACATATAGGAGGTAACTGTCCAACATAACATTCTAAGAATTGTCCAAAATTTGAAGCAGATTGTCCATGAGAACAAAACAACCCTTTGTAGAGGATTTCTAAAAACTAATACAAGTATAGATTCAGACAAATACTCCTCATATCAAGAAAACTTTAAAAAACATTATACATTATTAAATAAAAACATGATGACTATAATCTTCCTTTTGGTTCTCTACACTGTTGATGAAGTTTTGGTCCACATTTAGCATTTCCACATCCCCCTATAGTTGTTGTACTATTTCCTCTTCTTTAACCTCATCCACTGTAGACCTAATTGATATCTTAGCGATTGAATTAATTGAAGTATTGTTTCTTACTAGTCCCACAACTAGGTTTTGGAGACCAATGTACTCATCTCGAGGGTATTCAATTTTTTTTGAAAAAATAAGGTATTCCCACACAGGAAGAACACCTTAAGAAATTGCTCACACAACCAGATCAAAGATCATAACACCAATATTTTTACATGGTTAAAACCCTCTAAAAAGGAAACAATCCACGACCCTAGCCAACATGGCCACTTGAGGCAATATATTAATGCAAAAGAAAAATATTATACAAGAGAGTTTCTCACAATCAATCATCACCAAATGACCCTCCATGTTCTTTAAATAGAGATCATGGAACAATCAGGTGTTAAGCCATGGGTCAGTATAGCTGTTAAGATCAAGGAGGATACGATCCATCAGATCACTCTATGTCTAGAACATATCGTGACCATCAAATACATAACTAAAAATGCATACTAATGCATATTAAAGAAACACACTTTTACCCAAAGGCACATTAGACCAAGTTGATCTTAAATAACTCCTAAGTATCTAAGTATCCTAACATCCTTCCTTAAGAACAACTTGGAATAGGATTGAAGGATTTACAAAGGTGAAACAATAGGATAAGGAAGTAGGCATTAGAACCTATCCCCATTTAATGACAACTTCTTGAG
This sequence comes from Picea sitchensis, assembly GCA_010110895.2. Taxonomy (NCBI): domain Eukaryota; kingdom Viridiplantae; phylum Streptophyta; class Pinopsida; order Pinales; family Pinaceae; genus Picea; species Picea sitchensis. Next base: position 6,951 of record SNQJ01S0120740.1, read on the forward strand.
ATCCTAACATAGATTGAAGTTTGGAAAACTTCGCTTCTGTAAGAGACTTTGTGAAAATGTTTGCAACTTGATGACATCTGTGTGGAAAAAGAGCACTTCAAGAACAAGATCATGAATGAGCTTTCTGATGAAGTGCATTTGTAATTTAATGTGTTTGTTGTGCTGATGTTGAACTAGATATTTGGTGAGCTTGATGGCACTCTGATTTTCACACCAAAGGGTGGCTAGTTGTTGTCGCTGGAATCCAAACTTTGAAAGGATACAACGAAGCCAGAAGGCTTCTTGACTTGCATTAACCACTGCTCAATACTCTTGTTTTGATGAAGAAAGAGCAATATATGGTTGTTTCTTACAAAATCCTAAGTGACAAGTCCATAACCAAGAATGGAAACATAACCTGTGGTAGACTTTCAATCATCATGGTTGCTAGCCCAATCCAAATCATTGAAACCAACCAACAAAGGAGCCTCCCCTTGAACTGTAATGTATTCCAAATTGAACTGTAGCCTAGATACACTGAAGTATCCTTTTTGTTGCTTTCCAATGGCTTTCATGGGGTGTTTGCATATACTGGGCAACAAGACCAACAATAAAGGAAAATTTAGGATGGGTATGATTCAAATAACAAAGACTACCAACTAACTGACGATACAAATTGGCATCGACTTCGAGAGTAGTACATGTGGAAACAAGTTTGACTCTAGATTGGAAGGGAGATGGGGCTAGTTTACAATCTTCCATGTGAAAATAATGAAGAAGGTCACATGCATACTTACACTGGGAAAGAGAAATTCCTTCCTTGGTTTTTAGTACTTGAATTCCAAGGAAATAATGAAAATAAGCTAATTCTGTCATTTCAAATTTCTTCTTAAGACTGGATTTCACATGGGTTAAGAGTTTAGGGTCACTACCAGTGAGGATACGTTCATCAACATAAATAACAAGTATTATGAGATGGCTTCCTACTTTCTTGGTATAGAAATTAGGTTTAGAATGACATTTAGAAAAGTTAGTGTCAAGAAGAAAGTTATCCATTTTAGCATACTAGGTTCAAGGAGCTTGCTTAATACCATAGATAGATTTCTTAAGGCAATAAAAAAGGCCGGAGTCATTCTAAACATAGCTAGGAGGTTGTTACATGCATATTTCTTCTTGTAGATCCCCATGAAAGAAGGCGGATTTAACATCCATATGATAGACCTCCCATCTATCTGAGGTAGCAAGGGCTAGAATAAGGTAGATGGAATTAATTTTGGTTACAGGGCAAAGGTTTCATTGTAGTCAATTCATTCAACTTGAGAGAATCCTTTGGAAACTAATCGGGCCTTATGTCTTTCAACACTTCCATATGATACATACCTAGTTACATTGAACAAGTTTTCTTCCTTTTGGAAGAGATATAAGATCCAAAGTATCATTCACCATTAAGAAATGACATTCTTCATTCATTGTTGTGTCCTAATATGGATGCCCAAAAGCTTATGCAAATGTGTCTAGATCACGAGTCTCTAAAACTTGAGCCAAAAGAGAGGAGGCTCGTTGGAACGATGAACATGTACGACGTTGATCTATAGGATCAATGAAAATATCACCGACTGCTTCTCATGTTGAAGCAGTGGTGTTGGTGTAGGTTAGTGTTCAATGGACTCATATTGAGGAAGCTGAACAAGCAGAGGTTGATTTTCATCCTCACAGTCATCATCTGAAGAATAAACCAGAATAGAACCTAAATATTTGGGAAGAGAATATGACACAAACATCAAAGATGGAACAAACACCAAATTAGTCTTGTAGGCCAAGATATTTTCATCAAACTTAACAACTGTTCTAATAATTGTTTCATTGGAATGAGTTTGAATAAGTTGGTAATATTTGACATCTTCGGAATATCCAATAAAATTCACTTCTTAGTTTTAGTTTATAATGATGTCATTTTCTCATCACAGATGTGAGCCCATGATTCACTACCAAATACACGAAAGTGTCTTACATCTGGTTTAATTTTACTCCATGCTTATTCCGGTGTTAAATTTTTTAAAGCCTTTGAGGTAGTACAATTTACTATGTAATTGATACAATTGATGGCTTCCGATAAAGAAGACTTAATCCCTTAGATTGGATCATGCAATTTTCCATTTCGTATAATTTGCAATTCTTTCTTTTAGAAACACAATTTTGTTGTGGTGTATATGAAACAATATGTTGCATTTGAATGCCTTTTGTAGTGCAGTAAGTTGTAAATTTGTTGTTCACATATTCACCTCCATTATTTGTTCTTAACCATTGAAGTTGATGTCCATGTTTTTTTTCTACAAGGGCTTTGTAAGAAAAAAAATGTAAAAAAATCTACTCTTAAGTTTTACGAAATAAACTCAAGTGTGTCTGGAGAAGTCATCAATGAAGGTTAATAAGTACTTGAACCTAGAGAAAGAAGGAGAAGGAAGCGGACCACACAAATCACTATGAACAAGTTGCAAAGTGGTCGAGGTATGTCGAGAGGAAATTTTGTCAAAACTATCCCAATGATGTTTGTCGAGAACACAACCAACACAAACACCATCTCTGCGAGAAACGAGAGGAAGACTAGTTACCATATTTTGATTACATAGTTGCTACAATGAGCGATAGTTTAAATGACCAAACCACTCATGCCAAAGTTTTCTCAAGTCATCGCCATGAGAAATTAAAACTGATGGAAAAGATGATGACCCAAAGTTCTCAAATTTGTACAACCTAGTAATATCACCAACAATTCCAGTTACTAGAACATGCTCATGATATCTTAAATCCTTGATTAAAACTTGGAATTGTGAAAACTCTATTGTTTTACCTTCAATTAAATGAGTGATCTAAGATAATGATAGAAGGTTTCAGGAAAGACTTGGAACACACAATACATTATTGAAATGACCATCATCTAACTGAACTATTCTACACCCTACAACACTAAGAGTTCTGTCACCACCAACAAATATTTGTTTGGTGCTACATTTATTAAGAGTGAAAAAATGACTTTATTCTTAGCCATATGATAAGATGCTCTAGAATCAATAAGCCACTCATTAGAAGAATAAGTAGATGGTGTATTTAAGGAGAAGAAAAAAGTTCATGTCCATGAGAAGAAGAGTTGGAAGAAGAAGAATCAAGATTGATGTTGTGCTTCTTCATTGTTGCTTCTAAGGCTTCCATCTTCTTAAAACATTTAGACTCTAGATGACAATCTCACCCATAAAAATTGCAATGTCAGCTAGTCTTCTTAATTTTTTATTTTTTTCACCATTGGTAGTAGAAGCTGGCTGAGAGGGTTTGAGACCCTTGTTTTTCTTGTTGTTGTGAGGATGTTGGTTCTTTGGATGTTCAATTTTATCTTTCTATTAGGACACTAAGTATTTCTTATATGTACCTACAATGTTGATCACTCCAAGATGAAAGAGCTTATCTTGCTCTCTAACACGAGAATACAAAAAGACTCAAGAGTGGGATCCTGATAAGAATCCCCTAGAGCTTGTTTGGTGGCATAAAAGGTAGATACAAAGATATGATTTTTCACTACCAATCTTAGTAAGAATAACATATATGCATTGGTCATCCTTCATATTTATTTTATATTCTTTAAGTAAAATTCTAAGTGTTTTGAACTTAAATAAGTAATATTCAATGCAAGGGAAATAATTGGGACTTAAAGTCATTGACTATTTTTCAAGCAAGTGGGATCGAATCACATTGTGTTTTCCGAATACGACTTTTATCTTATCTGAGGCTTAAGTTGGGTCATCAATTACTTAAAGGTGAAATGTGAAACATGAGAGATGGACATTCCGGTTAATCCATGTGCTTTGCCATTTTTATTATCCCATTTGGCTTGCATCAATGGGGGCTTGTTCTTTTCCCAAGGTAATTCGATACAATCATTTACTTCTCAGTACATCCTCCATATGTGATTTCCATGAGAATTAGTTAGTACTAGTAAGAAAAATATCACTTCAAGTAGCCATATTAAAATATATAGGTAATATGGATTCAAAGATTAAACCGACTATCTAGATGGAAATATCTAAAAAAAATAGGCAGTTTAAAATAACAACACTGAAAACATATTTCGGATGTGAAAGTTATGCCATTTCTAAAAAAACATAAATGGTAATCAAAGTGCCATGTGGTAGGTAGAAGTTGGCCCACACAGTGATGAATGCACAATGATGAGGTTAAGTAAAAAAAATTCCCCTCCTAACTTTGCCCATAAGCTCACTTTTACAAGTAAGTTACTTATAAATGACCCACTTTTATAGAATAAGTGAGAATCACTTTTACAATAAAGTTCTTTTATAAATTAAAGTTGCATGCAAAAAAACTTTAAAAAATGATATTAAAGTTACTTTATAGTGATTCACTTTTATAATTTAAGTGAAATGCATTTTACAGTAAAATTATGAGATAACTCAAGGTTGCATGACATTTTCAAAAAGTAACTTAAAAAAAAAAGACTTGAACTCAAGACCTCTTATTAAATAAAATAACTTTCAACCAAGTGAGATAATGCAAAATATATATTAAATTTGATGGAGGAGGAAGGTTTTTAATTTATTTATTTTAAAACTCTTTTCCTCAAAGTGTGTGCTTACCCCCAAAACCCTAGTTTTTTCCTACAAAAAAAACTTCAGCACAACTACACACAAAAACAAACAAAATTTTGAAAAAATAATTCTCAAATCTCAACAATAATGGGGTTAAATGTTGATTAGCTTACCCATAAAAATAAGTTTTCTCTCCATTTTTGATTTGTTGAACTCACATAAAGTGTTCAGAAATTATACTTCCATGCTAAACCTAATAGAAGAGAGGAAGATATATTTAAGCTAGACAACAAATGACAAAACATACACATAGTACACATAGATTTTACCATGGAAACCCAAACGGGAAAACCAACCTTCCTTGAACATCTTGCTCTCTTTTTGTCTTATTCATTTAGAATAAAATGTTACATGCCTAGCCTTGGTCTACATGTAAGACACAATCGACATCATACATTCTTGCTTTACAACACATATACATGACCAGTAACCTCTATCATATTGATTTAAAGATTGATCAACTTAATATGAATACAACACACCTTATTTATAGACTTTATAGTAGGAAAAAAACTAAAGAAATGCGCCCAAAAATGATTACAGATCCATGTAGATTATTAGCTACAAATCCCGCGAATCTCGAGATTTTGTTATAGTCGACTACTAATCAGATTACCACTCGACCTCCATTCGGTATTCAGTCGGTTTGTACATGACCTCCTGTCAACCTCTTCGAATTGTTGTCGATTACTTCGACTTCGAATTTGCCCGGTTGATCCACCTTGGCCTTCGACTTTCACTCCCAATCGATACTCCTCAACTCGGATTTCACTGCAAATAATATAACAACCTGTTGACGGGAAAAAATGACCACTCACCAATGCAAGAGAAACAACCCGGTCCAAGGTCATTAGAGCATAAACTAAGACGTTTGGTATAGTTGTTCTTGATGAGTTTTATGGCTCCGTTAACCACGCAAATGATATGCTCCCGGAGAGGCGACTTTCATGTAAGCTTATATAAATTCCTAAAAATGATTTTAACTTAAACATAAAGAAAAAAACTAAATCTAATCAAAGAAACCTAATCTAAATGTGATTCAATAACTATAATCATACAACTACATAATCACAAGGAGAAAATAACAAGAATGAAATCCTACCCTGTATGAGAAAAAACAATCTAAAATCAATTCAACTTGCATTTCTAAATGTGACAAAAAAATAATAAAATAAATTATATTATTGGATTACTACACGTTATATAATTTAAAAATTAATTATAAAACAACAAAATAAAGTCATGAAGAATTTCAAAAAACATTTTTGATATGCAAAACTGAATTAATTACAGTTACTATATCATTATTTTTTAACAGAAATTATAAAAGATTATGATTATAAGGATATAAAGCAGACACTGAAAACAAAGTTCAGAATATTACTTCAATCCACTCTGAAGTAAATGATATTAGTTCAGAATATTACTTCAATCCAATGTGGCGATCTTCTCTAGCCCTTGATCATGATGACATTAATATTCACGCGTTCTCTTGAGAAGTGCAAAGGAAAAATATACGTTTTAGTTTTGCAGATAAAAACTGGTAGGCAGCTGGGGAATAATCCTTTTTGAACAACGAATAGACTGACAACAAGCTGAATGGCTTTATGTTTCTTCTCGTATTCCTCTTGATCAGATTTCCAAATAAGAAGTTGTCCACCTTAACATTATTGCGTGTATAATGCTTGGAACGCCTTTCCTGAATATTCGATATACATGGCAGAGATCGGATTTATGCCTGAAAAACCAGCAGACAAAACAATCCACTTTTTGTATTGAGGCGTTGTCCTTCATAACGATTAAGCTCCTTAATTGACGATTTTAAGGTTTTCCAACTATTAACGTTTTTGCAGATTGAAACAATGGAGGACAAACGAAGATTCAATTACAAAAACATTCCACCTTTGCAATGATATGATATGGTTGAATTACAAAAACATTCCACCTGCGTATATGAACTTTCAAAGTATGCCATGAGAATCAAAATTTCCTTTTAACCAAAAGTCAACAAGCAATATAATATGAAGAGTTGGTAAAAAAAATATGTTTTGATTTGTATACAAAAGAACTAAGATATCCAATGAAACTCTTTTATATTATATTCGTTGTAGTTTTAAGAGTTGTTCTTTTGAATGTGATAACATGGAGAAAATGGATGTGGAAAGGACTAAGTTAAATGTGATTTACACTATATTTTCTCATAAATTTTAATATGAAGACTAGATCTAATCAAAGAAAATATTTAAGATAAAAAGTTTTTTAAATAATATTTTATCATAGTTTCAAAATATTTTATAAATGTATAAATAATTTCAATTAATGTTATATATCATGCTATAACTAAACACACACACCAAAAATAACTAAGTTCAAAAATATTTACATTTAGATATATCAAAGACTAAAAATATGGCAAATATTTTTTATTTTTTTCAAAATAAAAAATAAACATCATGTTCATAAACTTTCACAACTCAAAGCACACACTCAATTCATATAATCTAAATATGCTTATGCAAGCATTATGAAACCACCATGAAGCAAAAATACGAAGGTAAATCAAATCATCAACCGAAATCTAGGAAAATAAATCGGAAACAACTTCGTATTTACAAAATTTAGATGGGGCCCTTTAAATTTTTTTACAAAATTTTAAGGGGATTTGTTGGGGCCCAACAGATGGCAACACACTAGGCGAAGCAATTATCTCTGGTTGTTTAATCTAAAGAATTACAATGCAAGGAATTGAAGGATAAAGGTTTTTCTGCATTACTAATTTCTAAAACCATGATTTCTTCTTTATTTATAATGGTTTATATGGATAAACATTGAACTTTTTAAAAAGTTGTCAAAATCAGTAAAAATATCTCCACTATTATCCAAAGATATTTGAAGAATACTAAAGAATGTAATGATAAACAAAGTACACTTTACCAGGAATCAATTCTAAGAATTACAAGGTCACCAAATGAATAACTAGTATATAAGGATGACCCCAATACCACATGCATGACCACTGCAACCAAGAGGTGTACATAGCCTCAACATGGGTACCTTTTAACCTAAATTAGACGCCCGGGTCCCATTATACTGGTTATAGATTCATAGTTAAGCACCTTCCTATTCACTACTGGGGGAGCAGACTCAAACGCCTCTTAAAGGTGTGGGATGACATGAAGATTCTGAAAGATTTACATGTAGATTTATAATGTATTTGAATAATGATTTGCAATCTTTTATATCACAAGCAGAGCCACCGTTGCCAACATGCGTTTATAGCCTCGACATGGACGTCTCTTAAACCCATTTTACCTGAGTGCTCTTGTCCTAGGAAGTCATAATAAAGACGAACTGAAACTATGAGTAATTATTGTTAATCTCAATTGAGATTATCTAGTAAATGGGGGAGCAAGTCTAAAGTCTCCTTAAGAGACATGATGGCATAAAAGGTCAAATGATTACTAGAATCATCGGCTTCCATTGGTATCTTAAAATGGATTCCTTTAAAAGAAAACTGGTTATTAATTGTTTCTAAAATAAAATCGTCTTTGGATACTAATTAAAAATTTCTACTGAATTCTTCTATTGATAGTTCAAAATTAGATGTTTCAAAACCAAGTAATTATTGTATCATGGTAATAGATTTCAACAAAAAAAACATCTCCTTAAAAAGATTCCCTCAACGTAGAACTTCAGATCTGTCTGAAAGAGATAAAAATATGCCTAGTAATAGAAACCAACTGATATTATTTATTTACGAAGTCTTTCAAACTTCAAGCAAATTGTCAAAAACAAGAGGAAACAAAACTGAAAATGAAAAACATAAGTCTAAGCAAAATCAAAATAATTTTTAAACAAACTAACATCACAATATGAATCAAAATCATAAATCAAAAGGAAGAACTAAATTTTGATAATAAATCTAAATTAAATCATTTAAAAGTTTTGCATATAGGTAGGTTATTTCCTGAATATAGTGATATACAAAAAAATTCTATTAAAAAATGCATGAGATGTTAATTTAATCAAGCTTATTATTAAAACACAAACAAATATAAAAAATAAATTATAAAAAGAACAGAAAAAATTCTTAATTAAAATATGTGCAGTGGTAAGCCATATTTGTAAAATTTTATGTCAGAAGGGAAAATTAATGTGATTTTTAAAGATTAATTTCCTTATCCTTTTACTCTCTTTTAAGATATTTATGTTTGAAAATGACGACATTATAATTTATGAGTTTTGAAAGTAAAATCTTAACCAAGACTATTATGAACAAGACTATGGAAAGCAAAGAGTGAAGATAAACAAACTTCCCTAACTATATTCTGATGATGGCTTGCCTTGTGCGTTTGATATCAACGTGTCTTCATAACTACATTATTCAAAAAGAAAAAGTGAAAAAACAAACAAAAATAATCTACTCCTAAACATACTCTAAACTACTTCAAAGATTAAAATACTAAGTGAAATCGTATTTCTAATGAAGCCATTCATGTAACTTCGATCCTGCAAAGAAAACAAAATCAAATATTAGTAACAAGAATTGAAGTACCTTAGAACAAAAAGGAAATACATTGTACTTACCTTCTTGATCTTCATTCACAAGTAAGGTGAGGATAACCTTACCATTCTCCTGAAACTTTTCGAGATATGAATCCTCAAGCCAATCTATAATCCTATCATAATATGTACAATTACTAACATAGGATTGTTTGAAATAATTTACAAATGAATAACCTATTTGATGAGGATCATGTGCAAATATCTTATGGAAAGAATCTTATGAAAGAATATTGACGTTGACAATATGATTTGTTTCAGATATTAATTCAAGAAAAGGAGAAGGTAATATAATGCTTGATTGTATCTCATTTTCTTGAAAGTTCATATGAGGTTCATAACCTTCATAATCAAATGTATGAATATAATTAAATGATGTATACAAGCTATCATTCCTCATCAAAATAGGCATGTTATC
>SNQJ01S0120740.1:27150-50379 GCA_010110895.2 Picea sitchensis
GATGATATTGTTCATTTGATGATGGCATCCAGTGACCTGTCAAACGATAAAGAATATCCTTCTTGTTAAGAGGGAGTGTTGAAATATTGTGTAACTGCAAAAAATATTCTTATCCCCTTTTGTGGATAAAATAAAAGATAAAATATATATAGTATTCATTAGATCAATCCCCTTTTGTGGATTGATCATGTCGAGCATTGTAATTGACCAAATCCCCTTTTGCGGATTGGTCAAACCCTAATTGTAATATGCAAATTAAGAATTCAGCCCCCAGGCAAATTAAAGTGGTTCTAACTGCCCAAAAAGACAAGTCAACCTTGCCAGTGAAGAGACACCTCCTTTCAGCACTTGTCAGTTTGTATAAATAAAGGAATCCATCCACTCATTTTTTCACTCACTCAGCTCACTCATCTAGTGCGCAAGTATTGAAGGAAGCTACAGTTACTAGTTGCGGGAAGAAGGAAGAAAGAGAGGTGCATTGCTTGGGAGAGGATATTCTCTAGTGTTTGGGTTATTGTCTTGGAATTGTATTGGCTATCTATATTAAGGAAGTTTTTGTTGGGTTTTCTTCCCCATGAGGGTTTCCCGGGATAAATGATGTGTATCTTGTGATTGTGTTTCTCTCAGTGATCCTATCTATGCTATGGTTATCTAGTAAATAGAAAATAAACCTAATAATAGCTTAAACTTTAACATAGGTATTATAAGTTATAAGGATTAAGGGTTATAAAGGTTAGGTATTATAAAGGTAAGGAGTTAGGAGATATAATTATTAGGGGCTAAGGGTTATATGGGTTGGAGGTTTTAGGGATTTGGTATTTATTAATTATAAGGTTTAGAAACTTGATTTTATTAGATATTGGTGTTATGATTTACATGGGTTAGGGGTTATGGGGTTTATAGAGTTCAAGGTTTGTGTGGATAATTGGGGTGATAGGGTTTATAAGGATGATTGAGGAGTTAGTTTTCTTAATTATGCTTATAAGTGTAATTTAGTTTATAAGGGTTAGGGTTTATAGGTTAGTAGGGTTAGTGGTTAAAGGTTATATGAGTTAGGGGTGTATGAGATTAAGTTAGAGGCAATATGTGGTATAGAGGTTAGGGTTTATTGGTTAAATAGGTTGGGGATTATAATGGTTTTAGTTAATATAGGTTATGTGGGTTATAATATATAGGGTTTAGACTTAGGGGTTATCAGTAGTTATAGGATTTGATGATTATATTTATAGGTTTTAGGGGTTATGGAGGTTTGGATATAAAAAGGGTATGTCTTATATGAGTTAAATGATGTATAATTGTTAGGTGTTAGGGGTTATAAAGGTTATTTTTTATAGGTGTAATGGATATAGGATTTAGGGGTTACAAGGGTTAGGGGTGATACTACTTATTATGATTAGGAGTTATAGGAGTTAGGGGTGATACTAATAATAGAGGTTAGGGGTTGTGGAGGAGAAGGGTTATATTAGGGGTTATTTTAGTTAATATTTATAGATCCTAGTCTAGTTTAAGGGTTATACGGGTTATGACTTAAGAATTATATTAAGGTTTAGAAGGGTCAACATTTAGATATAAGGGGTTATAAGGATTAAGGGGCATGTTATAAGTGTTAGGGGTTACAATTTAGAAGTTATAAGGATTAATTATTAAGGGTTATAGGTTTATAAAGGTTATATGGCTTTAGTATTAAGGGGTTATAAGGGTTAAGGATTAGGACTTATAATTATTTGGGCTAGTTATTAGGGGTTATAAGAATTATAAAGGAAAGGAGTTACATGGGATAGGTTATATGGGTTAAGGGGATTGTAGGTGATAATGGCTTAAGGAGTCAAGGATTAAGGGTTAGTGATTTTATGGGTTAGGATCTATAGGGGTTGAAATTTAAGGAATATAAAGGTTAGAGGGTTTATATGGTTTATGGAGGTTAGTTATTATAAGGTTAGGGGTTTGGTGTCTTAAGGTTTAAGTCTATATGACTTAAATGTTATATTATGGATTAAATGGGTTAGGGGTAATAGGATATAGTGGTTAATATTGTAAGGGTAAGGGGTTGTAATGTTTAAGAGTTAAGGTTACATGTGCTACATGTTATGGGTAGGATATTTTGTTATTTAAAGGGCCAGTGGTTGTGTTATAAAAGTTAGTGTTTATAGTAGTATAACATTTGGGGATTATTGGGTCATAGGTGTTGAGGGTTAAGGTGATAACTTATAATGATTGCAAATGATGGGTTGTAGGGGCTAGTGGTTAATCACAATAAGGGTTATAGGTTGTAAGTTTTAAGGGTTAAAATGGTTATGAGAGACATCAATTATAGTCATTTTGGATTAAGGATTATAGGGATTAAGCATTAATCGTTATAGGAATTATGGGATATGGGTGATAGTGATTACAAAGGTTAGTCAAGGGTATAGGTTATAAGATTTAGGGTTTAGGTAATAGGTATTATAAGGGTTAAGGGTTATACATATTATGATCTGGATTAGATCATTACATTAATTTCCATCTATCTCGATGCTCTTAGAGTGGAAAAAATTGGAGGAATCATCTTGCAGATTCATTTAAGTGGTAGGTCTCAGTTTGGAAAATTGGGGTTTGGAACCTTCCAGAACCATTTTGAGGCATTAAACGACATTTTGGGGGGTTCTTGTGTCCAAAATTTGTTCCCACCCCTTTGATAGTGTTCTACACTCTGAGACCTTTCCATCGGTGTAGACTGTGCATCAATCAGAATTCATATGCAAAATGTATGCCTCCTGCAAGTTGACCTATCATGTTGACCACCATGGTACAAGAGGATGTCACGTTAGCTCCCATTGCTCATGCATATGAGACTATCCATGTGATGAATTTCAAGAAGGTTCTAGAAGGTCCAAAAACCTATCACAATTGAGGTTTGAGGAAGTAAAAAACCTACCTCTAGATGGCTATCAAGCTATGTTAAATACTGGGCCACTAGGAGGAGAAGGGGTTCCATTATGTGTTATTGTACTTTGTTCCAAAGCATAGTAGAAAAATTGGGAGTGGGAAATTAGAGCGCATACAAGAGGGGGGTTAATGTTTTGTAGTAGCCTAACAGGCTACAGGTCACACGTAAATCCATAGAGAGTGCATTATCCTTTGTACTTTCATCATTTCCATACCAAAGAAAACAGAGCAGAGAAACCTCACCTTCTAGTTGGGTTTTCTACCGTAAGGGTTTCCCAAAGAAAATATTTGTGTTATCTTGTGGATAGTGTGTGATTTTACTTTATTGTTCTTTATTTTATACATTTTATCTATTTCATGCATAAGTAGAAAATTAGTAACTAATATTCTGGAATCTACAGGAATTTAACCTTCATAGTGTAGATTTCAGTTTTATTTATCATATTTGTTATGGCAAATTGTTCCAGTGGAATATCCACGGTAGTTTACAAATCATATTATAAGGTTTTGTTGTTATAGAAGTTAGGCGATTAATTTGGGATATCAATTACAATTTTTAAGTGTTGGGGGTTATATAAGTTTGGGGTTAAGAATGTTAGGATTTGTAGGTGTTAAAGGTTATAAGGATTAGGGGTTATAAATACTATGGGAATGAGGTTATAAGGATGGGGTAAGGGGTGATAAGGGTTAGAAGTTATGTTAATTTGGGGTTATATGAGTTATGGTTAATAATGAATAGGGGTTATAAGGGTTAAGAATTATATGGTTATGGGATTATAGGAGTTATAGGACTTATACAGATTAGGGGTGATAAGGGTTAAGGATTATATTAGGGGATAGAGTGGTTAGTAGTTATATGGGTTATGGGATATAGATATTTGGGATTATAACAATTAATATTTATATGGGTTATGTGTTATAAGGATTAATGCTTATATGTATTAATGATTAGATATTAGGGGTTATAGGTTTAGGGTTTAAAGTTTATAAGAATTCAATTATGTGATATAGTGGTTAGGGATTAAAGGTTAGTAGGGTTATATAATGGATTAGATGTGAGAATATTTATATGGTGTAAGGGTTAGGGTTCATAAGGGATATGGATTACACTTACAAGTTATGATGTATATGAGTTATAAGGATTAAGGGTTATAGAGGTCCATGATTATAAGTGATATTTTTTATATGGGTTAAGGGTACATGTGTTATGGGTTACATGTTAGAGGGTATTGGGGTTAATGGTTAAGAGTTAGGTATTATATATATTAGAGGTTATATGGATTAAGGGTTATTAATTATATGGGTTATAAGGATTAGGAGTTATAGAGGCTTCATTATTACAATTGATATTGGTTTATATGGGTTAGGGGTACATGCATTATGGTTTATGTGTTAAAATGTATTGGTGGTAATGATTAAGATTTAGGTATTATAGAGATTAAGGGTTATAAGGGTTAGGTTCTATAAAGGTTAGGTATTAGAGGATATATGTGTTAGGAATTAAATTTTAGATGTTAAGGGTTATATGGTTTAAGTATTTTAAGATTTATAAGGGTTAGGGGTCATATTAGGTATTATGAGATTTAGAAATTAGATTTATTAAGGTTAGGTGTTAATGTTTATAGGGTTTATAGTGGTCAAGGTTTATAGTTTATAGATGTAATTAGGGCGATATGGGTCATAATATTTATAAGGCATGGGGGAAATTGAGGTGGTATATAGGATAACTAAGGTTAGAGGTGTAATAAATGTTATAGGTGTATTTAATGTTATAAACATTACGATTTATGGGTTATTAGGATCAATGGTTAGAGATTGTACGAGTTAGGGAGAATATGGGTTAAATATTAAAAGAGATATCTAGAATAGGGGTAAGGGTTTATAAAGGCTATGGATTTTATATTTTATAGTGATTAAGGGTTCTAGATGTTGGAGTTGATAAGGGTGATATGTGTTATTATGGGTTATAAGGGTTAAAAAATTGGATGTAAGAGGTCATAAAGATTAATAGTTAGGTATATAGATGTTAGGGGTTACTATTATTAAGAGTTAGTGTTTAAATAAGTGGCAAGTGTTAAGGGGATAATTCTTGGTCCTGAAGGAGACATAGAAAAAACCTTTGAGTGGGGATTGGGTAGAGCTTCAAACAACCAAGAAGAAACATTATCATTTTTTCAAGGGTTGAGGATTATCGATGAAAAACATATTAAAAAACTAATTTTCATAGGGGAATTGGCTCTAATAATCAAGAAAATATTAAAAGCCTATTGGCATCTTAATAAGGAATATCAAGAGAATAAAAAAGGAAATCATATGGTTTTAAAGTGTTGAGTTCTTCCACATCCTTGGGTCGCTCAACAACCAAGTAGACCATTTAGCCAACAAGGTTTCCCTTTAGAAATGTGGCAATTTGAAATTAAAAAGTGGGAAGGTATTTTTTCCGTTCCCTAATGATCCATTGTCATGAAGTTCTCTTGCATGATAAAGAAATAGCATGTCAACACACATGGGGTGGTTAATTAACACACATGGTGGCTAAGGAGAATTTAATTTGTGATACTCTTGCACACTTGAAGATTAATTTGGGATCAGGAACATCAATCGCTATGAAGGTTTAATCTTCTTGTAGGTGGTATAATGGTTCTTGGTGTTGGTTTGTTGTCCGAGGATTTGTGGTATTTTTTCAATCTATGGTTCATGGTTATTTTTTAACCTAGTTCGAATTAGGGGCTCTGGATTACAATTCTACTCTTTTGGTTTATCTTTATGGGATATTGGTTCTGTTAATTTTCCATATTTATGTTTTGTTGGCTCTAGTTCATGAGGGCATGGTGGCTCTGTCTTTGGTTCTGAGTTATGGGGCTTTGAATTTTGCTGGCTTGGTAGCTTGGGTCTATGTTGTCTGGGTCACATTGGTCAATGCGGTTTAGGCTCTTTAGTTGTTGGTTGATGTGGCTTGTTTGGTTTGTATTGTGTGGTCTATATTCTCTAGCGGTGTTTGTTTCTTTAGAAGCCTCGTGCTTCTATCAACTCAAATTTGATAAAGGTTAGTATTTTTTCCTCCTTTTTTGTTTCTAGGGGAATGTTGGTCTATGAATCTAGGCTTGCTACTTTGAGTGTTATGGGTGGAGCATTATGGGAGATTCCCATTGTGTGAAACTACTAAAATCCACAAAGTTTTAATAATACAAGAGGGCTATATCATTGATAATATGAACTCAATATTTTCAATAACTAGTAGAATGCACTCCCAGGAACATGTTAGAACTTTTAAAGTTGCTTTCATGATGGAAACCCTACATAGTCAAATGTGAAAAATGTTAGGATATTTAGATACTTAGTATTTACTTAAGGTCAACTTGGTCTAATGTGTCTTTAGGTGAAAGTGTGTATTTTTAATGTGCATTAGTATACATTTGTAGTTATGTAATCCAATGGTCACGATATGTTCTAGACATAGAGTGATATGACGGATCATATTCTCCTCAATCATAAAAAGTATATTGATCAATGGCTTAGCACCTTATTGGTCCATGATATCTATTTAAAGAGAGTGGAGGGTCATTTGTTGATGATCGATTGCGAGAAAATCTTTTGTAAAATATTTTTCTTTTGCATTAATGTATTGTCTCAAGTGGCCACATTGATTGGGGTTGTGTATTGATTCCCTCTTAGAGGGTTTTAACCATGTAAAAACTTTGGTGTTATGATCTTTGATCTAATTCTATGATCGGTTGTTTAAGGTGTTTGTCTTGTGTGGGAATAACATGCTTTGTTGAACATGGTATAAGAGCCCATTTGAAGACCCACTCACATTGTAGATTGAGATATCAAACACGTGTTGTTGCATTTCTAGTTTATTCTATTTATATACATTTCTAGGCTGAGAGGACTATTCCATTGTGTTTGGAGCACTGTTTTTAGTTGGAAATTATTTTCATTTCACTCGAAAAGGTTTTTTTTTCCCAAAAATATGGCCATTTTTGTCAAATCCAAAGGTATAAATTTTGAACACACCCTTTTAATTTTTTTTATATAGAGTTAATATTTCAATTTTTTGTTTGTATTCCCTATTTTCTACTCTTTCCAATGTACACGTGCACTCTGTACGATCTTGGAAAATCAGAAACAAAGTGGAAAGTGTTTTATTTTCTATGATATTATTTTTTCTCTACACTTTATGTTGGGTTGTTATATTCTTTGCAGTGAAAGTTGAGTCGAGGAGGATCCACTGGGACTACAAGTCAAAGGTCAAGGTGGATCGACCAAGAAAATTCGAAGTCGAAGTAATTGACAGCAAGTTGAAGAGGTCAACCGGAAAGAGGTTGACATACGGTCGTGTGGCAACCGATTGAAGATCGAATGGAGGTCGACTGGTAGTCAACTGTAACAAAATCCTAAGATTCACGGGATTTGTAGCCAATTATCTGTATGGATCTGTAACTATTTTTGGGCACATTTCTTTAGGCCTTTTCCTAATATAAATCCTATAAATAAGGTGTGTTGTATTTGAATTAAGTTGATCAATATTTAGATCGATGTGATAGAGGTTACTGGTCATGTAGATGTAAGTCGAATTGGCTACAGGGTTGTTCTTGTGTAAATAAAAAAGGTATGATGTTGATTGTCTCTTAGGTGTAGACCAAGGTTAGGTGTGTAACCTTTTATTATGAATGAATAAGACAACAAGAGATCAATAAACTCAAGGAATGTTGGATTTCCCGTTTGGGTTTCCAAGGTGAAATCTTTTTGTATTGTGTGCTTGCTTTGTCATTTGTTGTCTAGCTTAAATATGTCTTCATCTCTTCTGTTAGGTTTAGCGTGGAAGTATAATTTCTTATCATGTGGTATCATAGCTTGGTTTAACGACCTTGGATCTGAGCTAAACCCTAGATCCAGTGTTGGAATGTAGTTGGCAAACCCGTGGTTAAACATTAATTCACCCACAAATCCCAAGATAATGACCCTTTCAGCATCACCCACAAGAAGTTGAAGTCTCACCCAAGGTACCTATGGGGACTACAAGAACTAGCCTTCTGTAGTCACTGGGTAATATGCGGCATTAATCCTTATTGTTTACTTAACATTCATTCATACATTATGTGCGCAAAACCATAACAACATAATAACATATCTCATATATTCATTCAACATATGCACCGAACCATCAAATCATCTAACGTATTCATATTAACCAGTCATTATATGTGCACATTAGACAGAATAAAAAAACACATCACAACAGCATACACATCATAACACAAGGATTTAAGGTTTTTCACCCCAAATGAGCTACGTCCACAACGGCTTGGTTCTTATATTATTCATTAATATTCTTCCTTACAATGGGTGTGCACTTTTCTCATACATTGATCTTCAGTAAAAATCCAAACATTCCCAAGTCGTTCTATGATGCAGTGCACACATACCTCTAGCTCCTACTCATCCACTCAACAAAAATACAGTACTGAACTTACGTGCTAATCAACTACTCAACCGCTCATCCCCTTCTCTTATATCCAATCCTTAACTTGTTATATATTCTCTAACTTCTCTTCTACCCAAAACCCAATACACATTTATAGTTTTACAATAGGGCTTACTCTGTTACAATATGAACAAAATGTCTTAAAAATCCTAACTAACTTCCTCTTTTTTTGAGATAGCTCTTTTAAATAAGTTAATTGTCTTCTGAGTGCACTTCTTCTTTGATGATTTGTTGCGTGATCCGCTCCTACACGATTCTCGGAACTTACTTAGAATGGCATGCTCCAAAAATCCTCCAACACTCACCAGTGGCTCGTCCTGAGCCACTTCAGGCATGCTTCCATGTTGTCATGAGCTTATGAAAGATTTATCGTGTGTGCGCGACCTTTTCTTTGACTTTTTCTTCCTTCTGTGAGATTGCTTATGTTATCTCTATTGTAAGATGTGTCTTCAACTTCTCTTCATTGTCTCATGTTTCCTTCCTTACAACGCCTTGCACAGCTACTAGTTCCTCTGCTACTCAGAATGATTCTTCTTGCAACATCTCTAACTTCTACGCATGAGCATGTTGTTCTTCTTTTAATTTTCTCATGTCTAAGTATAGCTTCCTATTCTCTACGAATGAATTCATGTTTTCTTTTGTTGGCAGAGTGCTCGTGTTTTCCTTGAACTTTTGCGCCCTATCCTGCATAGCCTTCAACTTTTTCCTGATTTATTACAGCTCTACATCTTTTGTCAATTGTGTCCACACTTGTGTGATTTCATCGTACAATTTGGCACACCCCCCGCTAAACTCTTGATTCTTTCTACTATCATTGTTATTGTCTTCTCTCTATGTTCCCTTTCTTTTGGTGGTTTGCTCAGTATATGGTGCGCTTCCATATCATTAATCTTTGTGTGAAAGCCTTGAATGGCTTCGCCAATATTCATAACTTGTGCTTATAATGGGGCATCTTCCTGTATAAACACATCAGGAATGGTATTGTAAACCCCTTGCACCACCTGTTTTAGTCTCTATGTTCTCTGCACAACCTCATATCTCTCCAGCCTAAGTTGATCGCATTCTTCCTGCAATGTATCCTTACCTTCAACTACCTTTTTCAACTCCATCGATGTTGACATTTTTTTCCACTTGAATTACCTAGATTATGCTATTCTGCAACCCATGTAACACTTCTACAGGCAGTTGAGACAACACTAAGTGGATATGACTTAGTACCTTTGCTTTCTCCTATAACTATGTTGATGGGAACTCTAATGCTCATGTCATTATCTTCATTGCTCGGTCTTCGCATGTTGTCGTAGATGTCATCGATTGAATCTCTATCATCTTTGTTGTATTCTCCTACTTTGTTTTTTCTCCTGTGTTGACTTATGCTAGTCGTGTTCTTTCCAAAAGTTGTCGCAACGCAGCAAACTACGGTTTCACATCCAAATGCCTTTCTTCCTACTTCTTTGTTGCATGTTCAAAAGCTTCATCGTTAGCTTCCTTTACCTGATCTGCAATCTTCTCTAATTCATCCTCTAATAGGGCCTCTGTGGCCACTTCCTTAACTGCTTTCCTCTTCTTTCTTTGTGGTATCGATCGCTCCATATCATGTTCATTCCGCTTCTTTTCCGTGAACGGTACTTTATGTTGTGTTGTTCCTGCATTTTTTCCTTCATGTTCTTCATATTCATCATCATCATTTATTTATTCTATCTCGGGGTTTTGTTTCTTCCGTTTCTCTGGCTTTGTACTGTCTTTGTACACATATTGTGTGATGAGACTAGTGCGTGGAAGCCTAGTTTTCCCTATACAGTTTCAGTCGACTATCGTTATCCGGTCCTTCCAAAGCTTCTCCATTCAGTCTCTCCAACCAGACAACACCTGCATATGTCAAAAAACTAATCACATATGGGCCTAACCAATGCATATGGAACTTCCCTGGGTGCTACAAAACTTGTTGTCATAAAGTAACACTAAGTCTCTTGTCGGGAATTTTTTTTGTTTAATGTGCTTGTCATGCCAAGATTTCTCATGCACTTTATGCACTTGTTGATGAAAACCTGCGACAAACAGGTCTTCTTATAGTTCTATTAGTTCTGACAGTCTCTTCTTCATTGCATTGGAATCTGTAAGCTCTATCATCGCAGCAATGTGTAGACTTGGTACAATGACCTACATAGGCATCATATCTTCTTGACTATACGCCAATCTAAATGGAGTATGTCCTATAAACTTCTTGCTTGTAGTCCTATATTTTTATAACATTGCTATAATATTCAAGTCCTAGTCGTCTCGGCTTATATTACAAACATTTTTCAGCGCATGTTCCAGGATCTTATTGAATGCTTCTAATGTGTCATTTTCCTGAGGATGGTACGGGGTTCTCTTATGATGATGGATCTGAAAATCCTCTATAAATTTTGTAATCGTCCTATTCAAAAAGTGAGTTCCCTGACCACTCATAAGTACTCTTGGGCATCCAAACCTTGTCACTACATTTTCAAACAAAAATCACGCACTTGTCTCTGCATTGCAGTCTCTGGTTGGTTCTGCCTCAACCCATCTGGTTAAATAGTCTGTCACGGTAATGATGTACCTATCTCCCGACCTCTTAGTTGGTGTATTAATTGGCCCAACAAATTCCACTTCCCACTTATTAAAATCTTGTAATTTCACTTGTGGTACTAAGGGCATTTCATCTCTCCTAGAAGGCTTTCCAAGTCTTTGACAAACATCACAACTTTGGCAGAATTCCTTAGCATCTTTGTGAAGGGTAGGCCACCATAGTCTGCATGTAAAATATTATGTGTTGTTTCCTTTCTTGCATAATGACCTCCTGCAACCCCTTCATGCACCTCTAACAATATCATATGTCTCTCATGCTCTAATACGCAGCTTCACAGAATATTGTATGCACCTAACTTGTACAGATTTCCTGCTATCAACTAATAGTTTGTTGCCTTCACTACCAGATTCTTATTTTGTGCCACTGTAAACTCTAGAGGAGCTAATCCTATACTCAATAACTAAACTATGTCTACAAAATAGTCGTCAACCATATGAATTGCAAATAGGTGTGCATCTAGTATACTGTCATCCAAGTTTCTGACATCTTCACCTGACAGTATGCACGATAAATGATCTTGTCCTGAGTTAAAATTTCATGGTTTTATGATCACCTCAAAGTCATATTCCTATAAAAACAATATCCATATTTACATTCTTCCCCCAACAATGGATTTTTAACTAGATATATCAGCGTAGAATGATCTATATACATCTTAAAGTGAGATCCCAAAAGATAGTGTCTGAACTTCTGCAAGGAATACACCATGGCCAAACCTTCTCATTCTGTCATAGTGTAGTTTTGTTATGCAAAGGATAAATTCCTACTTGAAAATGCAATATGATGGTGTAACTCTCCTTCACCTGGTTGCACCAAAACTACTCCCAACGTTATAAACGATGCATCCACATGAATATGAAATTCCTTGCTCCAATCAGGAAAAACTAAAATCGGTGCGGTGACTATCTTTTGTTTCAATGTATCGAGACTTTTCTAACATTCGTCATTCTAATGATACTTCACTTCCTTCTTTAGCAACTTCTCCATATGGGTTGTGATCGACACGTATCCTTTGATGAACTCTCTATAGTATCATGTATGACCCAATGTAGATTTCAATTGTCGCATTGAAGTTGGTGGTGGAAAGTTAAAAATCACCGCTATCTTTGTAGGGTCAACTAACAATCCGTGTTTACACACCACATGGCCCAATAATATTCCAAAAGGTACAAAAAAAATGTATTTCTTCAAATTCAACAAGATATGGTACTACCTACACCTATCCAAAATTAAGAGCAACTTTTCAACATGATATTTCAACAGAATAAATATTTTCCAATCATCTAAGTAGACTTCTAAAAGATTATGAATGAACTCTTTTAAAGCTATGACAACCACTCTAGAAAATATTGTCGGTGCATTCTTCAAACCAAACGTCATTATTGTGTACTGGTAACAACCTCATTATGTCGCAAAAGTGGTATTATATATATCTTCTTGCGTAATCTTGATCTGGTGATATCTTGAGAATCCATCCATAAAAGAGTAAGCATCATGACCCCCTACATTTTCCAACACTTCATCTGTAAATGGTGTAGGAAACAGATCGTGTTTACAAACATCATTCAACTTTCTCATATCTACACATATCATGATTCCTCTTGTCTTCTTATCCTGCAATACCATTGGATTGATCCATTCCAATTATTCAACAAGTTTTATAATTCCAGCTTCTAACATCTTGTCTATCTCTACTTTTACCTTATGTGTATACATCGGATTCATTTTGGATGGTCTATGTGTTGAATTTTTGGAATCTGGCTTCAGTGGAATCTTCATATCTCCTAACTCTCCAACGATTCCTTTCATCTATGAGAACATAGTTGGAAATAGATCTTGGTACTCACACTGTAAGTTGGCAATCTTCTCAATTGTCTCATCGCTCTAGTATTCTCCTATGTTGGAAAACTTAGGCTTATCTTCGGTACCTATGTTCACTTTGTGCGTTCGTAGGGTCTTTACATATATTGTTGACTCAAGCTCTTGTCCTTCTACTGTGCACTCCCCTTCAGTTTCGGGTATCTGCAAATTCCTTGGGTCTTCATCCTCATGGTCTTCTTCAGCAACATTATAACAATGCAAGACCTCTTCAACTGTTGCAGTAACTCTAGGTGTATTGTACATTGAGCCTTCTGTTGCAAAATATTATTCTTGATAACTTTCAAGGATGAGTCAATTAACGGATTATTATTTTCAAAATTGAACGTT
Source organism: Picea sitchensis (assembly GCA_010110895.2). Classification (NCBI taxonomy): domain Eukaryota; kingdom Viridiplantae; phylum Streptophyta; class Pinopsida; order Pinales; family Pinaceae; genus Picea; species Picea sitchensis. The sequence goes on from SNQJ01S0120740.1 coordinate 40,386, forward strand.
ACATTGAATTTCTTGGTCAATTCTTCCCAATCTCTTGTCCCTCTGTGCACTTCTAGTTCTATGTACCAATTCCTCGGGATAGTGTCCAAGGTGTGTACAAATATATTTGTCCATTCTGGTTGAGGTATCGATCTCCATGTCGCAATAAACTTCATAATATGGTCTGTTGGGAAACTTAATCCATTATACTTTGTTATGATACTTTCATTCTTTGTTCTGAATCTGATCTGTAGTAACCTTTTGCATTGTTGTCAATCTATTATTCCATCTATGTGTGTAGCCCACCATTTTGCAGGGTTGGCCCTAAGCGCAACATCTAAAGCTAATAATATTTTTTGATTTGATATTTGTAATTAAAATTATCTTATAAAGGAAACTACATCAGTTATTCCATCATACCTTGGAGGTTCAACTATTTTAGTTCCAATCCACTGTCGCGTGGGTAATCCTAAAGAATTTTCTTGTCGATACTTCATGTAGTCTTTGTTGCGAATTCTCTAGAGATTATTTTGAGTCTAATGCACATGAACTGATACTTATCCAACTAAGCACACCTTCAGTTGTAGGATTCACATAATCTTCCCTCCACGCATTCATATTATATAGATTATCAAGTTCTTTTCTTTTGTTGACTCTACAAATATTCTTCCTTCAATGGGGTATAATGATGCAGTAACCTTCAATTCTTCCACTTCGAATATCATACGTCTCTTATTTAGTTCAATGATAGTTTGATTATAAAATTCTTAATCAAGTCCCAATAGTGTTGGATGTGGTGTACTACCATCTACTATTTTGATCACTTCAAAGTCTGCTACAATGTGCACTCCATCAATATTGACACTTACTCATGTCAACCTTCCAACTGGAACGATCTTATGTTGGTTCTCTAGTCTCAATTGGATAGGTGACCAAATCAGCTTCGACTGGCCCATCATCTCCCAAGTATGTATCGGGATAACATTCGCATCAGACCCTAGATCCATAATTATATTGTCCATGTCGTAAGCTCCTATCTGTGCATTGAGTTAGAACTCCTTATTCATTCTCTTCTTATTGTGCACCTAGTTAACTTCTCTATGTGCGATAGGTTTCTCTTTCTCTTGGGCACAATGGTCAATCATTCTGCATAGACTACTCAAAGAATATTCATATTTCATTAATTCTAAACAACTTTGAAAAATGCTTACCTTTTCAGCTTGTTTTTCTGAAGGGTCATAGACTAGAGGCATATCAAACACCAGTGGTATATCATACAAGGGTGGAGTAGTCAAAGTTGATGTTATCCAATCTTCTCCAATCAATTATTTCATTGCTTGCTAGTAGGTCTCTTTCTCTTTCCTTAGATCAAACAATGGTAATGGATTTGTTGCTTTCCTTACTCACTGGTGAATTCTATTCCCTTATTCTGACGCATTCGCTCTGGTTCTCGTTCCTACCCGCATAACTACTACTATATCAGGTTGTTCATTGTGTGCCTATGCTACTATCATATGTACATTTGCATTCCTCTTTTCTTGCCATTTTTTTATCAAATTTAGACAATCCTCCATCGTATGGTCTAGTGCTCTGCAATATGTACATGTCGTGCAAGGATTTAGGAAGTCAGGTGCTAAATGTTCGGGCTTGTTACAATTGTAACATATACTAGGTCCTCTTCATCAACCAAATCCTCCTCTTCCACGGCCTATGAAGCCTCCTATGCCTCCTTGATTGTAACCTCCTCTGGGAGTATTAAACTGTGGGACTCTCCCTTCCACTTCTTCACCTTGGACTCTATAAGAATCTACAGTGTGCTCTCTCATCAATTCAAATGCATGACAATATTTCTCTTCATGTCCGACAGACCTACATAAATTGAAAAACAAATTCCTCGCAGTGCTATGGTATTTTTTCATAAATGGACAATTGTGAGGGTGGTGACCCTCCATTTTACAAATCTCGCACCATAACCCCAAAGGATTCAGATCTCTTGTATTCAAATATTGTAAGAATGTTGGTCATTCATATTTATGATGACCCTTTCTTCTACAAGTGATACACCAGACTGCCTCGCGCTTTTATTTCACTTTCGTAATTTCTTGTAACTGAATAGTCAGTGTAGTCAGCTGTGACTTAATTTGAGCCATCCCCGTGTTATTCTCTCCTACAGGGGATTCTTCTAATTTCATATAAATTTCCAGAGCTTCTAACTGCATCACAAGCTTATGTTATGTCAAAGGGAAGCATATATGCAATAATAATCCTACAATAAACCACTCTCTATGTCGTTCATCCGGAATCTGGAATGTTAACTGATATTTCAATAACTTAAACCTTTGATCATAGTCCCATATTGATTCATTTACTATCTGGTTAATATCCTTCATCTATGTAATATACTATGACTGAGACTTAGGCTTCTGGAATTCTTTCAAAAAGGTTTTTCTTACCTTTGTCTATGTTCTCGCCTGATCCGCAGGTGTAGTATTCTAATATTTCATATACCATAATAGTGCTTGATATCTTAAGGTTGTTGCCAACTGCACAATATTCACATCATCGTCCTGGACGTTCTTCATAGTCCATATTGTCTCATAAATGAATAAATGTTTTTTGGGGTCTTCTAAACCGGCCCCTTGAAAAGAGGCATCCTTAAGGTGGGATCTACCCCTGCCATTGTGTTCTACGCAGTATTGTTTCCTAATAACACTAACTAATTCTGACTCGACGTACTACTTCCACTACTTTGATTACTTCTACTACTATCTTTACTTCCTTTGATAACTACAATTGACAAAAATTATAATCTTACCTCAGTTCTTGGTGATGCACACGGGGTCATGGGTTTGACACATGGTCTGAACTAAGTGGGAGTTTATTCTACTGGACTGAGCTGACAGATCTTTTATTTTGTGTGCAGACTCCCTTTGATATAGAATATTGCACCAATGTCTCTTTCATCATTTTCATTGTGCTTCCCTTCTCTCTCAGCCACAGTCCTCTTCTTATTCTATCTAAATCTCTTACCACTACGCAATACTCCAATTTATTTGTTCGTTGCACACTCTTCTTCACTCAGAATCCGCAACTCGTTCATTCCTCATTCCTTCTCTTCATCCCTCTCTACGCTCATATCATTCCTTGGTTAGCCCCATGTTCCCCTATGTGCACAAAGGTGTTTAGAAATCAGATTCTATTATCATAATTCCTTTGTTGCATAACAACATATTAATCCACATAGATATTGACTTCAAGTATTTTCCGTGTGGTCTCTTAAAGATTTCTCTTTTAGCAGCACTATACGACTAAGTACAATCTATGGAAAATTCAATAATGTAACTTCCCAACACACTATCCAACCAGTATTCAACTGCGCGTGATGTCTTATTTCTTACTGTATTAACTTGTCGAATCAATTCAAGGGTCCAATTCCTCAAAACCATAATTCGATATCTTCCAATCTGTTCAATAAATATTTGGATCCACTCTGCTAACACATTCGGGAAATCAACAAATAAAATTTCATGCAAATCTATAAATACATACCTTTGTAACCATTCTTCTTTGTTTATCCTTGGATTATTATTTTGATCTACAACAAACTCGACCTCCTTAATATTAAACCATTCTTCAATCTCCTCCTCAGTGGGCCTCCACATCCCCCTCATTCGTATATCTCGATCCCAACAATGGAACCATTTGTTGGTGCGCAGTGGGAAGATCCAGGGTTAAACATTAAATCACCAACAAATCCCAAGATATCGGCCCTTTCGGCATCACCCACAAGCATGTGAAGTCTCACTCGAGGTACCTATGGGGACTGCAGGAACTAGGCTTCTGCATTCATGGGGGAATATGAGGCATTCATTCTTTATTATTTACTTGACATTCATTCATACATTTTGTGTGCGAAACTATAACAACATCATAACCTATCTCATATATTCATTCAACATATGCACAGAATCATCAGGTCATCTAACATATTCATATTAATCATGCATTATATGTGTGCATTAGACAAAATAAACAAACACATCATAACACAAGGATTTAACGTGGTTTACCCTAACTGGGCTACATCCACAACGGTTGGCTTCTTATATTATTCATTCATAGTCTTCCTTACAATGGGTGCACATTGCACTCATACAATGATATTCAATAAAAACCCAAACCTTCCCAAGACATTCTATGTTGCAATGCACACATACCTCTAGCTCATACTCATCCACTCTACAAAAATACAGTACTGAAGTTACGAGCTGATCAACTACTCAACCGCTCATTCCCTTCTCATATACCCAATACTTAACTTGTTATATATTCTCTAACTTTTCTTCTACCCAAAACCCATTACATATTTATAGTTTTACAAGAGGGATTATCTCGTTCCAATATGAACAAAATGTCCCAAAACTCCTAACTAAATTTCATCTTTTGCGCATTGACTCCTTAAAATAAGATAATTGTCTTCCACGCGTGTTGTTCCTTTGATGATTTGTGGTGCGATTTTCTCCTGCATGATTCTCAAAACTTACCCAAAATGGTCTGCTCCAACATCTAGTAAGAGTAATAAGGCATAGATCTTTAAAGTTGTGCTTAAATAATGGCAAGTAGCTCAAGAATAGATATTGAAAAATTCAATGGCCAAAATTTTGAGCTTTGGAAACTTAAAATTGAAGATCTCCTTGTAGATTGAGAACAATGGGCAACAATTTGTCCAGGTACCATTTCGACAGGTATGTTGAGGGAAGAATCAAATAAAATCGATAGAAGGGCAAGGAGTACGATTCGACTGTGTATTGCATATTTGGTGTTACTTAATGTATCAAGTGAAGACTCAGCCAATAAACTATGGGACAAGTTGGGAAGTTTGTACCAGCAGAAATCTCTGGTAAATAAGTTTCTCCTTAGAAATAAATTTTATCTTTTGAGGATGAGTGAGGACAGTTCAGTAACTAAGCATTTAAATGTGTTTAATACGATAATAAGCCAGTTATCTTTTGTGAATATTAAAATCGTTGAGGAGGAGAAATGTATTAGCATATTAGGTTATTTTCCATACTCATGGGATAGCTTAGTCGTGGCTATAGGGAGTAATTCATCCACATTAGCACTAGAAAACATGGTTTCATCTCTATTGTCCTAAAAAATGAGAAGGAAGAACATGGAAGGATCGACCAAAGATGTTTTAATGGTGGGAGGTCGACCAATTGACAGAGATAAAGGAAAATTATCCAGTAGAAATTTTAAGTCAAAAGGTAGATCTAAATCCCTTCTTCAGTCGACAAGAAGATGTTGGAAATGTGGTAAATCTAGGCATTATAAAAGGGACTGCAAGTCGAAGGCAATGTAAGCTAGTGCAGGATCCGTTGAGAAGCAATCAACTGAGAGAAAGTCTACTCCATATAAGGGAGGTGATTTGTATCTAACGTGGACCAATACACAGTCGGATCAATATGTTTTGTTGATCAACTCAGTGTTGGAATATATTATATTCCTTGGAAGGTAATAATGTCTTTGTATTATGTCGAAAGTTGTCCACAATCTTATGTAAAAGAGTATAAGACAAATATCCCATATTTATTATGGAATAGTTTACTCTTGGTAGGAATATTATATAAAGAAATGATAAAAAAGAAAATTATATTATCCCACATGCAATATGTGAGAGTAATTCATCCATATCTCTTGGTATATAATAATGCCAAGAGTGCCTCTTAAGCCATAACATGTGATCATCATCTTGTGCTCTCAAGCATTCTTCTATATTTGTATGGGGTAATTGTGGAGTTTCTCTCTTGTAAGATTGAAGGAGATTTCTGGAGATAATAGAAGACAATCTTCTTGTGGACGTACCCCAATTGGGTGAACCACATATATCTTGAGTATTCTTTTTCCTTTTCTCTTTATGTTCTTATTATGTTTGATATCTTGTTGGATTCATAGATGGGAGGTTAGTTTAGTTATCTTTATATACATGTGATTTCTCACATGGTATCAGAGCTTGGAGGCTATGATCTACCACCTTCTATAGTTTTATCCAACACAATGATCTTCATATTTTATTTTGGGCACTACTTTTTTTTGTAGATTTGCCATCAAATCTAGTAACCATTAGGCTTATCTTCAGATCTGGGCATGATTCTATATGTTTGAGTTTTTTTTTAAACCCTAACCCCTATTTTGTATATTTTTTTCAAGTTTCTTAATTTTTTTTTCTGTAGACATATATGAAAATTTTATTCTCCTCAAGGAGATCTATCACCCGGTTATTCAGATCTTGTTTTTTAGATCTAGGTTTTTTTGCAGTAAAAATTGAGGTCGCAAATTTCAGATCCAGTTATGAAAATTTTGGTGCAGAATCTGAAGAAACAAGTTACACATATGAGTTCCTCATAACAATTTGAAAAAAAAGAAAGCATTTGATTTCGTGTCTGGAAAGCAGAGATATCGCTGATTTAAAATAGTTATTTTTCATAAATTTTTCATACGAGCGAAAATATTGCAGAGTTGATATCTTTTGACAGAATATTCATATTCATATTCATCTTGCATTGATAGATGCAGAATGACCATGACATTTCCAGAAACATTTTATAATATAAATTATGAGCCATATTGATCATGTTATGATCATTTCCAATTTTTGGATCAAAACCCTTGATCTACTTTAAATAATAATAAAAAAATTGGTAAGATCTTTTCAGTTTACTTTTTTTTTTTTCCTAGCTTGACTATTATTTGCATTAGGGTTTCCCGTTTGTTAAGTTTTTCATCATAATGACTTCAGAATTAGTTTATGTTCCTAAACTTGTTGGTTCTAACTATCTTGCATGGGAGAGAAAAATGGTTGATGTTCTCGGGAGAAAGAATCTMTGGAGGTTGGTTAATGGTGAACACAAGAAGCCCATTGATACTAAAGATATGGTTATTTGGGAAGAAATATGTGATCAATCAAGAGGGMTCATTTGAMAATCSGTGTCAAATAGTCTTTAGGTAAGTATTGAGGCAGAAGACATCCCRGTTAAGGTATGGAAAATTATTTTTTTCTCTATTTAATAAATTTGATGATGTATATGCTTATTACCTAGAAAAGAAAATCCATGAGYTAGATCCTAATAATTTTTATAGGATAGAACTCTATATTGTTGAACTGAAAACCTTAAATGAAAAATTAAACAATTGTGGTAAAGATTATAAGAAGATTGATATTGGATTAATCATTCTTGTAGAACATAAATTGTCATCGTGTTTTGACATGTTCATCCAAACTAGGAATAGAGCTATTGAAATGTCTAAAGGTACCACGAAACCTACTTTTGATTAATTTTGTAGGGTTGATCAATGAGCAAGAAAGGTTCATTGCTTCAGGTCAATTAACTTCTCATAAAGCTCTAATGGCACATAATAATAAGAATCCTAAGAAATGTTTTCAACCTAATACTAAAGGTTCTTGTTCACACTCTTCAACTAATAATTATGGTAATGCTTCTAATGTTACTCATGAAGTTAGTAAGAATAAGAAAGTATATGATCCATGTAAGTATTGTAGTAAAACTAATCATCCTGAAAAAAGTTGCTATAAAGGAAAACACTTAAATGTTAAGGCTAAAAATAAAGCTTGTAATGAACAACAAGTAGCTTTATGTGTGTCTTTTGTTCAATCTAGTAATCCTTCTAATGTGGAATGGATAATGTATTCTAGTGCATCTAAACATATGACAGACAATGCTTATTTGTTTACATCTTATGACAATAATAAGCACTCATCTCATAAAGTGTTTATTAGTGATGGTAAACAACTTGATGTAATTGGTTCTAGTAATGCTCAAGTTACTAATGGTCAATTAGAATATGTTTTTCATGTTCAAAACATTCCCATCAACTTGCTTTATGTTTATCGTGCATGTCAGAAAGGATATAAATTTGAAGCCTGGTTAGATAAATATGTTCTTAAAGATATCAACCAAAATTTCATAGTTTCTTCAGGTCTTATTTCTCATGACACTAGTTTATATAAGTTTGATGGTTTTAATTTAACTAAAATACAACCATTTTATTCATATGTTTCTCACACTGATGAATTAAGTCAATTATGGCATGCAATATTACGTCACTTGAATAATGGTAAACTACAATTGTTATCTAAAATGGTACATGGCTTGCCTAATACTTCGTCTACTAAAGGTGTTTGTGAAAGTTGTGGTCTTGGTAAACATCTTAGAGAAATGTTTGAAAAAGGTAAAGCTTGGCATGCTAAAGAACCCTTGCAATTAATTCATAGTGATATTTGTTGTCCTCTTGAAACTCCTTCTCTATCTCATGCAGTTTATTTTCTTACTTTTATTGATGACTTTAGTAGAAAATCATGGGTTTATTTTCTGAAGCATAAAAGTGAAACTTTTGCTAAATTTCAAGAATTTAAAGCCTTTGCTGAAAAAGAATCTGGTAAAAGTATTAAAACCTTGAGATCAGATAATGGGGGGGAATTCATTAAGAAATAATTTGAAGCATATTTATMTAAGCATGGAATTAAACATCAAAATATTGTTCCTTATACGCCTCAACAAAATGGGGTTGTTGAAAGAAAAAATAGGACTTTGGTTGAAATGGCTAGATGTATGTTATATTCTAAAGGATTACATAAAAAAAAAWTGAGTTGAAGCCATTTGTTGTGMTAACTTTATTTTAAATAGAGTTCCTACAAAAGCAATCATGCATGTTACCCCTAAGGAAAAATGGAATGGAAGAAAACCCGATATAAGTAGCTTTAATATATTTGGTAGTGAATATTGGACTTATATTCCTGATGAAAAATGGAAAAAGTTAGAAACCAATCCTCATAAACGTATTTGTATTGGTTATGATGAGGATTCCAAACCTTACAGGCTATTTGACCCTTCTACCCAAAGTGTCATTATCCAGCGAGATGTTCACTTCAATGAAGTCTCTCCACCCCCTAAGTCTATTGAACCTCATGTTACATTAAATGTGCCATTGTCTCCTGTTACACCTATATTTGTCATCCCTTCTTCCATCTATGTGCCTACTGTTGCTTTGATTTCACCCTCTTCTTCAAATATTCCACGTGAATGTCCCAAAGTACCTGAAGTAACTTATGTTGCTTCTCATCTTCCTGTTTGGGCCCAGAAAACTCTTGAATCTGCAAGTAGTGAGATCAGTAATCCTTCTGATACTCATAGAACTAGATATAACTTTTCTCTTATGACCAAAGTATTAGCCACAGATGATCCTACTACTTATGCTCAAGATAAGGGTCACTCTCATTGGGAACAAGCTATGACTGTTGAGTATGAATATCTAATAAAGAAAAAGACATGGACTCTTGTTCCCCTTCCTCGAGGAAAGAACTGAATTGGTTGTAAATGGGTATATAAAAAAAAGTTTACTATAGAAGGTTAGGTTGAAAAATATAAAGAAAGGTTAGTTGCAAAGTGTTTTAATCAACAAGCAAGTATTGATTATAATGAAACTTTTTCTCATGTTGCTAAAATGAATACAATAAGAACCATTTTATCTCTTGATGCATATTATAAATGGGAAATACGCCAAATGGATGTTAAAAGTGATTTTTTGAATGGTAATCTCAATCAAGACATTTATATGAAACAAACCCCTGGCTTTGTTACTACTAAAAATTCTACCTTAGTATGAAAATTACACAAGTATTTGTATGGTCTCAAGCAAGCACCGAGGGCTTGGTATGATAAAATTGATGCATATTTCTTGAAGAATGATTTCAAGTGGTGTATATTTGATCCAAATCTGTATGTAGGTGACTTTGGTGATCATGTCCTCATTATTGTATTATATGTGGATGTGTAACATCCCGCTTTGGCGCGCTTACCAAACTTATTCTTTGAGGACACTTGCTCGCAAGTGATCTGGATTTTTATGATGATAAAACTTTTTCCTTCATTATGATGCGTTAAGTTATATGACAGGATGTTTTTACTACGTTGATGTAGACAGGTGCTGCTGACTC